>JALMQS010000137.1:1550314-1613178 GCA_024734495.1 Forficula auricularia
ATTAAATAAATCTAAACGACAGTAAGCGATCTGATGGATAAATTTTATTTCAAGCGAAGCCCCCGCATAATTTGCTAGGATCGGGCTATACTGGGTCAGAAGGAATCCGATAAATTTACCGACATGGGATGCCTTCGGCGAAACACGAGCCCTGCCGATATTCATCATCGAAACTCCTTGAGCTGTTTATGCCCTTTTATCAATTTATCTCGAGCTGTTATTATTCTTTATTAAATTAGCTTTGCAATACTTAAGACGCGTCTTTGATAGTTATCTCTATAATTATGCCAAATGCATCGCATTGCATTTATTAGAGTTAATTTTTAACTGAAACACAAGATAAAGAAGAAGAATACTAGTGGAAATTAATTTGATAAATTAACCCTTAACTGATTTCATGTCAAATATAATACATTTATTATAAGCCTTCGGTGAGATAGAAATTATCATACTAATTAAAAGCGTATCTCATTAGCTGAGATAGAGATTATCTGACGAAATGGGAATGGAGGTTTTGATCAGAGAGAATGGTGTAAGCTCTAGGTGAAAAATATTTAAAATTTAAATTTAAAAAATATAAATTACTAGGTAGGTTTCACAAAGAAAACTTATTTTATTTGTGAAGCCTACCTAGTAATTTATATTTTTTAAATTTAAATTTTATGACAATGGAGCAATGTCTGACATTCTTTGAAATAGATTTTTTTTTTGCAGACCCTTTTTCTCTTAGTGTTTATGGTAAAGCTATTCTTTATAATTGGCGTACATAATAAATAACATGTTTATAATGCTTAAAATTACTCCACAACCACCACGTATTAAAAACATCCAAATTCCTTATATCTCGGAAGTTAAGCAGTGAGGTTAGTACATTTTTCTTTGACTGTTTAAGACATTATATGCTGTTAGTTTAAAACATACACCCAGTCGTGTTGCGTGCATCCCAAAGCAATTTTTGGTGACGGTCTGATAGTTGTGATCCCATAACTTATTGAGAAACAAAACGACTAAATTTTTCTTAAAAGTATAGGACAAGAAAAGTATAGAACATTGCTAGTACCTAATGGTAGGAACTGAGTAAAAATAATGGTTTACCTGGCCTATTAATGAAAATTAAAACGTTTATCTAAAATTAACAGAAAATTTTTATATCATTTATTTACCTGTCGAAAATCTAATTTTTCTGTAATGTAAATGCACATGAAAGAATGTTTTTGTTTGGCTAGCGAGATGAAATCCTATATACTAGTAGAATAGCTAGAGAAATAGAATTGACATTTCATAAAGAGAAACAAAGAGGTTAGTCTTCTGCTTGATGCAAATAAAGATACACACATATACATTTTTCAAATAAATATATCTGTATATATATGATTTATTATTATTATTTGCATCAAGCAGAGGAGAACCTCTTTGTTTTCTTTATCAATCAACAACTTTGCTACTCTCGGCAAAATAAAACCTTTTAATTAATTTACATTTCATTAAACGATAGTGTCTCAATTGCTTGTAGATATATATTTTAATTTTTACTTTTAATACTATAAATATTTATTTTAAATAAATTATAAATTTTATTTGAATGATGATCATTATTAAACATATTTCAAAATAAAGCAAAATTTCGATTACAACTCATTGAAAAAACAATTATAATTTATATGAGAACACAATACCTTCTTCTCTTGTACCCTACGCAACGTCTGTCTGCACTTCTACATTTACAACTGTCAAAACCAAGTAGGTACCAATTAATAAAAAATTTAAATTGTAATTATCATTATCAGATTACAACCAGAATATGATGAAAATATAAAGTAAAAAGTTTTAAAAGAATTTAAACATACCTGAAATTTTTGGTGACTACTACGTATATAGACTTAAGCAAATCAATGATTTTATCATTTGCTCAATTATCCTTGATATCATAAAAGGAGATACCTACAACGTCGAATATTTTAAAGAATTTTAATTTATTTTCATATAAGCAATATTAAGTTGAAACTAAAAAAGCATCTTTTACATTATATTAAAATGAAATAAGCATCACTTTTATAAGTGAACAGTTAAATAGTTAGTTTCCTTGGATTGCCTTCTAACCAATTAATCTGGATTCACTTGATAAAGTGGCTATAAATGTGTAAATATAATTAATATTACTTTAGCACCGCTTCTTTGTAATTAAGAATTCATGTTAAAATAGAAACTATTTAAATATTCGAAATTGAGAAAGTGAGAACCAAAAGTTCGAGGATTACATTCCAAAAAATTTGCTGACGAAGAGTAAATATAGCACAGAGGCTAAGCTCAGAGATTATTGGGTCAAGTCAATTCCACCTCGGAACAATGGGTCTGCCAATCCAATGATGTTGTAACCTATCATTAAATGTAATTTATCAATAAAATTTTCAGCTTAAATATCATACGACTAGCATCCATTTACACTCGTGAATTGCTCTAAGCTACAAAATTTTCGTAAAATTTAATTCAGATATGAATAGTAAAAAGATCATATGTACATATTGGTGGAACACGACTAATTCTATCAAACAATCGGACATTAAAGGAAATCCGTCGCGTCAAAATAGAATCAACAAGCGATTAATCTTTTGCTTCCTTTCAGTTCAATAAAACTTTCAATTAATAGTTTTTTCTTGAATTGAATTTAGGACCATTGTTTTCTCCCGGGGGTACATTCCTCAATGGTCCATCAGCACAATGACAGATGGAATTAAAAGAAGTGCTTAATAAAAAAGTTTATCATACAAGAGAAACTGAAATCCTCACTCTTTATATCAGTAATTGATCAAAGAAATTTTCATATGTCTTTATAAGATTTTATCTATTTATTACAAGATACCTGATGTTTTGTTTGTATTTCTAGTCAAAAAATCACCATCATTTGTATATTATGAGGAATACATTTACATTTTCCGGTTATATTTCGAAATTAAATAAACCATATCAACTAAGAAGATTCAGGGTCGGTTCATTCAAGTGCAGATATCAATGACTACCAACTAAATCGCTTAAGGTGCAATTCCGCTGCGATGCCCACCGTTGTGGAATTGTGATTTTTTCAAAAAACATTTTGGGCTCTTCCGAAAATATCTCTGAGTACGTGTTTGATGGGGTTGCGGGTGCCTTATTAATGTGATTGTTAGTTGCAATTCACTGAAATTAATTTGTATGACTTAAAGTGGGAAACTGCGGATGTTGTATTCCTTTATCTTCACAAAGATCTTCCTTAGATAATATGACGATAGTTAAGTTAGGGTTTCAAAAAAATACATATGATAGCCAAATTGTAAATAAACTGCAACGGATCGTTGCTAAACTTTATCCAAATTCATTTGAAATATTAATATGTTTGTTCCTTTATTATTAATCAGATATCACTTGCAATTTGTAGTTCATATTGAAATTAATTCAAAAATATTTCTCATTTAAGAGTCGAGGAATAACCATTTTACATTGATTTTTGACGTTTCGGTTTTTATTGGTAATCATTGCTGAAGACATAGAGGAATCGACTTAAAATCAAAAATAGCCATCGATTCTCATCTAATACTTGAGGAATAACAATTCACATTAGGTTTTTGACGTTTCGATTATTATTGGTAACCATTGCTGAAGACATGGAGGAAACGACTTAAAATCAAAAATAACGATCGATTCTTATCTAATACTAGAGGAATAACCTTATTGAATTCCATTTTTGATGTTTTGACTATTAATGGAAACCTCTACTTAAAATGTAGAAGAATCGACTTAAAATCAAAAAGACTAAATTCTTTTATGGCAAACAACTCAAGCTTGAGTTGTTTACCAAAAAAGAATTTAGTCTTTTTGATTTTAAGTCGATTCTTCTACATTTTCAGTAGAGGTTTCCATTAATAGTCAAAACATCAAAAATGGAATTCAATAAGGTTATTCCTCTAGTATTAGATAAGAATCGATCGTTATTTTTGATTTTAAGTCGATTCCTCCATGTCGTCAGCAATGATTACCAATAATAATCGAAACGTCAAAAACCTAATGTAGAATTGTTATTCCTCAAGTATTAGATGAGAATCAATCGCTATTTTTGATTTTAAGTCGATTCATCTATGTCTTCAGCAATGGTTACCAATAAAAACCGAAACGTCAAAAATCCAATATAGAATGATTATTCCTCAAGTACTAGATGAGAATCAATCGCTATTTTTGGTTTAAAGTTGATTTCTCTATGTCTTCAGGAATGGTTACTAATAAAAACCGAAACGTCAAAAATCCAATATAGAATGGATATTTCTCAAGTATTAGATGAGAATCAATCGCTATTTTTGGTTTTAAGTCGATTTCTCTATGTCTTCAACAATGGTTACTAATAAAAACCGAAACGTCAAAAAATCCAATATAGAATGATTATTCCTCAAGAACTAGATGAGAATCAATCGCTATTTTTGGTTTAAAATCGATTTCTCTATGTCTTCAGCAATGGTTACTAATAAAAACCGAAACGTCAAAAATCCAATATAGAATGATTATTCCTCAAGTACTAGATGAGAATCAATCGCTATTTTTGGTTTAAAATCGATTTCTCTGTCTTCAGCAAAGGTAACGGATAAGAAAACAACGCAGTTGCTATGGTTACTCATAAAAATTCCTCCCAAATTTTTAGCATTTCACAGAGAGAAGCCTATCCATTCTTACTTAAGTTAGGTTAAATGAGGTATATTAAAACGATCAAATGAATAAATTTAAATTTTTTTTTAAAAGTACTATCTTACTTTAGAGTAAAGTACTTTAAAATATAATTTTACTAAAAACTTTATTTAACCTTTTTTGTGGTCCCCAAGGTACTTAATTAGGATATTAAATTTCATCAAAATTGGTTAAGTCATTTTCAAAATATTTAGAAAAAATAAAAAGTACCGAAATAAAGTACTAATGTTTGTGGGCCGATATGTACCAAAAACTAATCAGCGCTTCATTTTGTTAAACTAATGGTAGGTTTTCAATTTCATTTCAATCGGTGCAACGGTGTGGAAAAAATCGTGGGCCAAAAAGCGATAACATCCATACATACATACATCCATCCATACATCCATCCATACGCACGCACTAAATGAAAAAATCGCCCTTTTTGGCCTCTCGACGAGACCCCATGTAATTTTTGACAAAACCGTCACGTGTTAAAATTCAACCTATATGAATACTACAATTTGTGACTTTAATTGAGTCCATGGGTTCCGTAGTCTTTACCTGAGGACCCTTTGAAGCCACGCTTGCCCCGAGAGCGATTGCAATACTTTACCCATGCTTTGCATTGGATAAAGTAAAAAATATGTATTAAATTCAACAAACTGATCCTACTGTTTAGAGAAATACAATTTTGGAGTAAATCATGGTCATATGAGGGGCAGTTTTTTGATCTTTAAAGATACTTTTGATATGTATATGTTTTAAATTATTTGTTGGAGAATGTTAACTTTGTTAATCATTATATTCAAATTAAAAATGTTATTTTTCCAAAACGATACTGTCACTCGAGGGGTGAACCACCTACTTCCACTTCCACTTTCATTTCCAAGTAGAAGGATCAACAGATGTAGGGGCATTATCTAATGAATTCCAAAATAATTCCACATAATTCCAAAGATGTATACACCTAATTCCAATCCCGATTCACCCCTCGCTGTCACTCTTATTGAAATTTAAATATATTTTTCAGACATGATTGTTTTTTGTTTTTTCAAAATTCCCTGTAGCTACTTCTATAATATGATCAAAATGATCATATTACTTTAAGGGTATAGGATATTCATTAGAAGTTGTCCAAAATCAGACATTCTTTGTAAATTCTTATTTGACTACCATGTCCAGTTCTCGTAATTTACTCTTTATCCATTATATTCAGCTAATCTGAAGAGTTCTTCATACCCTAAACTCCAACCCATTGTCCCCAATATCTATCCTTCAATTCACCCTTAATAATCGTTGTAGAAATTGTTAAAGCAATATTTATTTCTTAACTAACACTTTTATTATTTCAAATGTATCGTTAACGGTGGAAATATCCGGCACGGTGCCCATTAAAAAGATTGGAAATCATAATTTATTTTGAAAGGGAATAGCATCAATTGTTTGTTATCCTGTAATATATGAATCCATCTCCTTTATAAATCCCCATTGGCATTTATTCTAATTGAACGATAGTGGTCTGATTCTAATCAGTAAGTGTATTTCTTTGTGATATGGAAAGAAATAAAATCCTGGTTGAAGACGATATTTCAATCTAGCTAGGCAGTATTTCAGGCTACGTGCTTTCTCTTTGGGCGCCAAGACTAACAAGGGGATGGAGATTGAAGACCATGACGGGATAAATCATAAAAAAGAATTGGAATTTGGAAATATTATGTTCTTCTGAAAAATATTGTAAAAAGAGTTACTGACCGCTAAATTTAAGTTGGTCCTCAATTTAGCCTCCCTGGAAATCTTTCAAGGAAATGTCAAGAGTGTGATTTATTTTTTTACGAGAAATTTCACGGTATTAAAAAATGAAATTTGAGAGGTGATCACGAGATATTCATTTTATAATTTTATTCCCCTTCAGGATTCTATACTACTTCATCTTGATGTGACAACAGGGAAAATTTAATTTTACTTTGGACTTGAAGTTTTAATGACCAAAATGATATAAATTGTTTCCGTTTTGAATCAAGTATTTGAATCTCTTTTTAATTTTTTTCGGGCAACAGCACTTGAAAACCATCTTAAATAAACTGGCCAAGTGCGAGTCGGACTTCAAAGATTTAACTTCTAATGAGAGAATTTGTGGAATTTGTTCTTCTCTTTAACTTTAGCAATTTCTAAACACCCACGGCTACAAAAATCACCTAAAAATACCTTGGCCCTCTCACCCACCATCATTTTAATCAAAATAAATTTTATAAAAAGTAGCTTAATTTACTTAAATAGGAATATTTTTACAACTAGCACACCTCCTAACAAAAAAAAATATATATATATATAAATTTTGGGATCGACAAAATAATCATTCGATTAAAATTTGAATAGGATTTTTAAATTTGTGGGAAACTGAAATACATGCAAATTTGTATATTTTAAGTTTGTATCTTATTCAATTAATGAGCTGGAATCCTCTGACAAACAGACATACAGATATAGAAATATAATATAACTATAATTGTATTTCTTTTGAAGGGAACTTTAAAAAGATGCTCAAATGTTGCATATTCCTTAAGTAAATAGTTATTTAAATGATTTTCCCGTCTGGATTGAACTGAATCCATTTAAAGTCGTTAGATCATAACTTTTAATGTTACGATATCAATAATAAAATAATAATATAGTCCTCCAATTAGTCAAAGGATTTAATTAATTTATCTAATCCAAAAAAGAGAGAACTTGATCAAGTACAATTAATTAGGCCATAAAACGGGTTTATTTTCAGATGTCAAATGATAATTTCATTAGCTGATTCATGAAGTAATATGTATCGCAAAGGTAGTCGCGAGCTCATCGTGCAGGGAACTTCTACGCCCAGTTCAGTTCATTGGACCAGTGAATGAATATTTTAATCTGTGTTCTAGAATCTAGAGTAAAAACCAATTGGCAACAGTGAGGGGACATGATTCCTCCGATTATTATCCACTTCGCCAACCCTATACATGCCCTCTGGACTAGCTCTGATCACCCCCCCCCGCTCCTCACCAACCCGGGTAGAGGATTAATTCTTTTTTCATTTGTACATATTTATAGTCTACAAAATGTGGTTGAGTTTGGTCCAAAGGTCTAGAATTTTCATTTTTTCACCTTCCACCCATTTCTAGTCAATTAAAATAAAATTCAGTTTTAAAGGAATTCGAAATTATGGAAGACCATTTGGAACATAAATAGGCCTTGAGAAGGCGGTATGGGGTCCACTGTGC
Source organism: Forficula auricularia (assembly GCA_024734495.1). Classification (NCBI taxonomy): domain Eukaryota; kingdom Metazoa; phylum Arthropoda; class Insecta; order Dermaptera; family Forficulidae; genus Forficula; species Forficula auricularia. The sequence continues at coordinate 1,558,252 of JALMQS010000137.1, forward strand.
GAAGTTCTTTGGAGGCTCCCAAAAGTAAGGCTGAATGATTATAATTCACCGAAATTTCGGTCAGAATTTTATTTCTATCTACGATTTATGAATATACAAAATATTACAATTAATTTCTAGGTTTTACTGAAGAAACTTTTTGCTGGCCTTTGTAATAATACATTTACTAGTATGAAATGTTTTCACTTTTTCCTCCATTTATAGAAATTTAAATTGAGCATTGCTAATATTTTAGAACTTTACAATACAAGTTCCATTGGAGAAAGAATATTATATTTCAACATACTTTTTCGAAAAAATCTTATTGATTCTCAATCTGACCACCTAAACATCCCAACTCATTAGATAAAAGCCTATAAATTAAAATATTTGTGTTGGTAAGCTTTTTTTTCTCTTACGAATTTAACATTTTTGCTGATCTTGAATGAATCTGTTTAATTCCTTAAGAGAGGTTCGAATTTCAAGTTTTTCGATAAAACTCAATATACCATTTGATGAAATGAGGACGTATCACATATCATTTAAATAAATCATTTCTCAAGTGAATTGATGGCCAGAGAGCTACATAATAAAGAACTTTTTGTTGTTGTTTTGTTTTAGTTGAAAATTATTTTTCTGAACTAATGAAATAATGTAAAACAAATTATATTCTTGTTATTGTGTGACTATAAATCAGTCCTTGGGATATTTATACACGCTGAATCGAATCAAGACGAAAAACGGACCCGCATCGATAAATTAAGACTTTGGCCTCTTTTAGGAAGGTATCCATTTCGCCATGTACTTACATGGATTTTGACACGGGACAGACAGGCAGACTTGTCCCGAGATCGGATTCGCATTCGCCATTAATCATCTGTCAAGCCGCTTGTGTTAATTGTGTAAACTTCACTTGAATGGATGGCTACATTTTTACTTTCAGATCTTTCGCCTGATAAGAGTCAATGCATTTGTAAGAAGATTTTATTTACATCGATATCTAATGAAAATGATTAAGAAGGAACCACGAGGGAGCAAATTATCATTTGCTCTCCATTGAAGATGAAATTATAAATCTAGGAGAATGGGACATATGATAAATCAAAAATAGCGTTCAATAATTTATTCATATATACCTATATAACATTTCTATATTGGATTTTTGACGTTTCGGTTTTTATTGGTAACCATTGCTGAAGACAGAGGAATCGACTTAAAACCAAAAATAGCGATTGATTCTCATCTAGGACTTAAGAAAAACCATTCTATATTGAATTTTTGACGTTTCGGTTTTTATTGGTAACCATTGCTGAAGACATAGAGGAATCGAGTTAAAATCAAAAATAGCGATTGATTCTCATCTAGTACTTGAGGAATAACAATTCTATATTGGATTTTTGACGTTTCGGTTTTTATTGGTAAGCATTGCTGAAGACATGGAGGAATCGACTTAAAATGAAAAATAGCCATTGATTCTCATCTAATACTTGAGGAATAATAATTCTACATTAGATTTTTGACGCTTCGATTATTATTGGTAACCATTGCTGAAGTCATGGAGGAATCGGCTTAAAATAAAAAATAACGATCGATTCTTATCTAATACTAGAGGAATAACCTAACTTATTGCATTCCATTTTTGATGTTTTGACTATTAATGGCAACCCCTTCTGAAAAGGTGAAAGAATGGACTTAAAATCAAAAAGACTAAATTCTTTTTTAGTAAACAACTCAAGCTTGATTTAAAATATAAAATACTAGGCAGGTTTCACAACGAAGATCCTGATCTCAAAAATATATTTCGTCTGACTATATATTTATTTTTAAAAAAAGATGTACAGTGGAACTTCGGTTAACGAACGGCCTAGTTAACTAGCTTTTATTTTGCAAAAAATTTACCTCGGATAACGATCAAAACTCTGATAGCAACTGGAATTCGGATAACAGACGAAATCACAGTCGGGTTATTTGTCTTCGAATTTAGTTGTTAGGCATGCTCTCGGTTTTCCGAGGGGTTAGGGGTATATGGATACATTTCTAGGTGAGAGACATGACCCCCCCAAATGCCCAGATTGTTTTTTTTTTTATCAGAGTATTTTTTTTTTATTACATTTTTATTTAACGTTTATTTATTATATATACTGTTCAGCTTCGATTTCTATCTCAAAATTTTGGGGGGAGGGTCCAACTACTTAGCCCTGCCCCTCTCCCCTCATTGACTAAGGCCTTGATCCATACTATTATTCCGTTCAAATTGCTTATATAAACTTATATTTTTGGTCTGGTTTAACTAATTAATAAATTATTAATCAAGTGTTTCGGAAAAAACACAAATACTGTTTCTTGTTTAATAGTATTTATTTCTGAAAATTTGGTTTTCCGCCCTGAAGATAAATAAATAAATAGTAAGAGGCTTGGATTAGAAAAAAATTATTTTTCTTTTGGCCAAAATCTTAATATAGGGGTATCCGAACTATCCAAGATGTTCAATTCGCTACTTTTGTCTATAGCAGGGGTGTCCAACCTTTTAGCATCCTTGGGCCACATTTGAAGAAATAAAATTGTCTCGGGCCGCACATAAAATATACTGATTCTAACGATAGTTTTTAAGACAAAAAACAGTTAATAATGTACAATAATGATATCCGCTTTGACAAATATCATAGAATGACTGATGTCATATGTGGAAGTTATACTACACTTAAAAGTAAGCAATAGAAAAGAAAATAATAATAAATTAATTAATATTATTAATAATAGACAGAAAAAACAAGATATTATAATCAACTAAAAGAAGGATTGTCTATGTATGAATGTATATCTTTGAAAATAAATGAAAAATGATGAAGTGTTTATATTGACAATATCCTGAAACTAATACGACATTTACCACTGAGGATGGTCTACCAGTGGTGATGGAAACTGTATGATGAATTAAAAATATAAATAATTGTAATTTACAAAATTAGCAATACTAATAAATTTCAAGAATTAAAATCTACAGTCACTTAACAATCATGTGCATCGTATGATGATGTTAATTCGATTATGCTGTATCCCTGTATTGAAAATGAAGATTAAAAACTTCGTGTACTATGGATTTAAATTGGGAAACAAACAAATAAATTGGGTATTTTTAAAACTCTTTATCTGTGTAGGTACATTAATGGCATTTTGTGACAATTTTTTTTATTGTGTCGGACCGGATTGATATTAGCTCTGGGCACCCTTGGTCTATAGTTAAAGGAGACAATAAAAGAGTGTGTCTTCTGTTGGAAAAATAAATTTTTTAATTTATTTATAACGATCGTAAAATTTATTTTTCCAGCAGAAGACATACTCTTTTATTGTTTTCTTTAATTTATAAAAATTCTTCTACTCTCGGCAAAAAGAAACATTCAATTTAATTTGTCTATAGTCTTCAAGTGTTAAGGTTTAAGAATGAAAAAAATGTCCTTTATCTTATTACTTTATTTATCGAAGTGTCTCATCATATGGAACTTCTCTCAATAGCAATTGTTTTTCCAATTCAAGATAAAGAACGGATTTCCAATTCCACAAAATTCGAAGGTGAATGTCCGAATTGGTGACCGTTCTCTGGTGTCTTCGCGACATGCGATGCATACGAAGAGTCTCGCTTTGCCGATGTCGATTGCATTGCACTGATAAGAAGGCAGTCGATGAAATGCATGTTCGATGCACGAAACCATTTAAGAACGTGACAGAGGCAGATTCAATCGTCGAACTGAGCTAAAAACCCAAGTGTTAAATAGGAATCTGGGGCTGGACCTGGATATAGATTGACATTCGCAATTGAGAACATCTGACAGATAACTGAATAGAAGAGTCTGATTCACTACGAGGAAACTGCTAACCTAATTCATTGAAATATGGCAAGAGAATTAAAAGATGAAGGCCTTTTGAAAGAGGAACTCACTTGATCCCTTTTACTATATCATGACTCAAAATCGATCAAAAAATTAATCTTAAAAATATCTATAAATAATAATTGAATGTAATGGAAGGCAGCCCAGAGGTAGTGAGGAAAGAAAAAATTAACACATATAAAATAAGGTGTAATTTATTGGAATCCTTCCTCCTTTCCTTTCAAACCGACGTTTCGGAGGATTTTTCCCTCATTCTTCAGGGTTTCAAAGGGTCAATGAATGAAACAAATAAAATGTTTCCTTCTCCTCTCCACAGTAGTGTTCAAAAACTTTGTTCATTTTAACAAAGGCATAGAAAAACAAAAAAAATGTTTGTTTTTCTATGCCTTTGTTAAAATGAAGAAAGTTTTTGAACACTACTGTGGAGAGAAGAAGGAAACATTTTATTTGTTTCATTCATTGACCCTTTGAAACCCTGAAGAAGGAGGAAAAATCCTCCGAAACGTCGGTTTGAAAGGAAAGGAGGAAGGATTCCAATAAATTACACCTTATTTTATATGTGTTAATTTTTTCTTTCCTCACTACCTCTGGGCTGCCTTCCATTACATTCAATTAAAATTTCTACCAGTCCGTCTCTCTCCAGAGAAAATTTCGTTTCAAAAAAATATCTATAAATATTCATATACTTAAGTTTTTAATTTTTTTCCTTCCTAATGTTAGATTACCAAGTTGAATCCTGAATTTAGGGCCGGATTAAGATCTTTCGAGGCCCTAAAAGATCTTGAGCTCTCATATATATTTCTAATCCACTAAACAATATTATATAATTTGTATTTTTAAAAACGAATCAAAACTTACAAAAGATGAATTATAATTAAATTAGGAAACGATTTTTTTTTTATTATACACAAAAGGATCAGCCTGGGTTCGAAACCCGGTGGTCGATTGGGGGCCGTTTGAATATATAAATTATAATATTTATTGAAGGAGACAATAAAAGAGTGTGTCTTCTGTGGAATTATAAATTTTATTTAAATAATATAATAAAATTTATAATTCCAGCAGAAGACCCACTCTTTTATTGTCTCCTTCAATATATAAAAATTCTGCTACCCTCGGCACAAAAACTTTCAATATAATATTTATTTTTGTATGATTCTACTCGTACTTTATCTACATTTGAACAGTTTTACAGTCTATGATAAAAAAAATTTTTATCTGGAATCCCCATAAAATTCGACATTCCTAAAAATAATCCTTAGATTAAAATTTTAATACGATTTTTTTTTTTATTTGCTGACAAATGAATACATAAATTTTCTGAATTTCACGTTCTAACCCTTTTAGTTTAAAAGGTATACTGCTCTGACAGACAGACAGATAGACAGACATTGTGGCGACCATAATAGGGTCCCATACAGATACGGTCGTTTTGCGGAATGCGGAAAATTATTCATAGCGCCTCGGATTTAGTAGTTGACAGCCTATCTCGATTTTATATTTTTTAATCACTTGGCAGAATAGCGCAATAAATTTACAATTTACATTGCTTTAAATTTTTTTCAACGGCTAAAAGCCTCAATTTACAAAATTATAAAATTATACACCAACAATACTCATTACATACATCAACATCATATTATATTACATAATTATACAACATCATTACATTGATTATTCATAAATAAGTGTGAGCTTCTTGAATAAAGCCGCTACCTTATTAATTTCCAAAGAAAATTCCTGAGGGTTAACCAATTTTTGTGCTAACTCATTGTAACAATGACAGAGTCTAAAGACAGGATTTCTTTCAGAATGTCTACTAGTAGGCATCTCTGGATAGAATGGCATTATACTTCTTAATACATAATTAGGGCTATATACAGGAAAGAGACCAGCAAGCTCTGTACATTTCACTTGATCCGACATAATTTTATACACAAATATACAATCAGAGGCGATCATACAGCAATTAACAGAAGCTAGGCAGAAAGACTCAGCAGCAAGAGTGTAGTCATGATTAAATCTTGACATTCCATTATCATTAGGGGATCCATCTTTTTGGTGTATCTCCTTCTCACATCAATATCATTAAAAAAAGTCAGTGATGCTAACTTTCTTAGAACTTTGTGCTGAACTCTCTCTATCCTAACAATGTCACCCCTCACATTCGGTCTCCAAATAGCAGAAGCATATATAAGAATTGATTTGGTTAGAGTTACATATAAGTATTTAATCACATCAGGATTTTTGAATGACTTAGTGCTACAAGATATAAATCCCCAACTCTGATTAGTCCTACCCACTACATACGTGATGTGCTCTTTAAATGTGAGTTTGGAATCGAAAATAACTCCAATGACTTTAATAGAGTTAACTCTAATTCAGGTAGTGCCATTTTCGAGTAGATATATTTAAACAATTTACATATTTTTTATTTTTACAATATTTTGGACATCGAGTCAACACTCCTCACCTAAGTCCATATTTACAACAATGCCTTTTTAATTATTTGATTCAAGCCTTGAAATTTTTATTTGTGTGAAAATTTTGAAGAAAAAAAACACGTCTTGATGTTGAAAATTTACTAAAAGAAATAGCAAAAATTGTTTTTGTTTATCAGTAGAGGAAATGTTGTTTAATCAGTCGGTAGATTCAATAACCAGACACAGCTCGTCTTTCCCATTCATTTCATTCAATCTTTGTAAATTTCCATATTAATTTCCACCATTTTTTTGATTCTTCGATAGGACAATTCATTTGCATAGAATTTATGTTTTCACTAACCTCGCCTGAATGAGAATAAACTAGAGATTGATTTGTCAATGATTGTTATTCGTCGATTGGCGTGAATGAAAATGTCTTTTCTTATCTGATTGGTTACTTTAATGGTGGACACTTTTAAATAAACAGCTTTTAATTTTCGATGGTGGTATCAGTTGAAACGTTGCTAATCTTGTACAGTCCGACTATCAGTAAATACTCAGAGAGAAAGTAATTGAAAGTTTAAAGGGAGGAAATAATGCAAATAGTAATTAGTAAATTGAACTTTTTTTAGAATCTACCCATTAATTTATGCAATGAGAAAAGACTTTAATTGGGAGTTATATTCCTCCACCTAACTCTTTAGAGATTTTAAGTTATTGAACATTAGAGACAAAAGAAGATTAAGATAAACAAACCGGCTTTCAATTAATTGACGAGTCTTTATTGGGAGAGCTGGATCGCAACACTCTATAAATTGATTAGATTAACCCCCAGCGCTCAACTTTTATTTGTGTTATCATAGATCGGGGAATCCCGCCTCCCAACGTTGAGCACGCCATGTTACGTTGGAAGCTTCTCAGCATTTCGCCGTCGTCAGCTAATAGTTTACGAGTAAAAATTCTTTGTAGCTTCCATCCATTTCAGGGACTCTGGCAGAATTCGGTGCATTGAATAACACAATTTACTTCTATGTATTTCAATTATTTTCTGGCTAAAAAGTTAGACTAATTTAAATAATAAAACTCCAATATAGAAATTTTTAATAAAATCAAAAATAATAACGACGATCGATTTTTTATTTTCTAATTTTAAAGGGAATATTATCCTACGTAGAACTTTTTAATTTTTTCCGACTTCTCAGAGCTTAAATGATTTGAGAAAAAAATTCAAACTGAGCTTTATATCTCTTTTGAATCTGGCATAAAAAAGAATTCATTTTTTTTTGTAATAAATTTTAACTAATAAAGCCTTCCTTAAAATGTTCCGATTTAAGGTAGTTCGCGACAATAATAGCAAAAAAGTCACGTGCTAGAGTATATAGAACAAAACAATAAGGTTTCATAATTCATAAGCCCAAACTTCTTTTTGCTGTTTATGTACCACTACTAGCCAAACCCGTGCTCGTTTGAAAACACTGTCCGACCTTGTACTAGTATATGTTTTTTATAACAATGGTAAAAAGAGTTTCTTAATTATAATTAAATATGTATGTAAACTTTCCGTTATCCCGTATAGTGCAATGTATAAGAGTCTGAAAAAATCTATCTTTGGAATTTAATATCTCCGGAACTATATTGTTCATAAATTTCGTTTCGTCACCAATCGATGCAGAAGTATTTAAATAATAATCTGTCTAAATTTCAAAAAAATCCTAAAAAAACCAATATGGTGAAACAACTACCTTAACGAAAATCTAATCAGCTCTTAATATAAAAGTACATAACAATATAATAATTTATATTAATTTTTTCCATTTGTCTTTTTCTGAAGATCCACCAGGTTAAGAAAATATTTCATCTTAAAAATATATGTCTAATGAAAGGAGATATATTCAACAGTAAATGTTGATCAACAACAGCCATAACTTAAGCTGATTTAAAATTTAGATGCCATCTCGTAATTGCTGATTTATAATTTCATTCATTAACGTAATTTAAAGGTAAATTCATGCCTTCAAGTTGAAAGCGTTCTTTTAAAAATGAATAATACATTCAAATCTCTTCCGGATATCTAATCTGGCAATTCTTATTCACCCAGGTGCATGATCAGCAAACGCGAGCTAAGCTTCAGGGGGGAGGGATAATAAAAAGAGGTTTATGAGCAGTGAAGAACTTAAGAGGGTGAAAGTATGTTAGCCGTAATTGGAAAAAGAAGCGAATAGAGTGAATGGAATAAAAGCAATCTTTCATAACAAAAGTTAATCAAATAATAATATAAACCAAAGCAGAAGAGAAGAGAATGATGTGACATCATCGATATACCATTACACTTTCAAAAAGTAAACAGAGCTTTTGGGGTCAAATAATTTGAAATATTTACTTGTTTTTGATATTAGCGAGAGTAACTGAGCAATTTTAGAATTCGACTAAATGATATTATTTTTTTTAAGCTAAAAGAAAATAATACAACAATTTTTTCACCATTACAATATTTACATTACTACAGATAAGGTCTAAGTAGGATATTATTATAAATGAAAGTTAAGAATTATTTAATTCCAAAAATATAGAAAAGTTGGTCGTAGTATTTAGTGTTTGAGCTCTCTACGCTTAGGACAAAAATTAATGTCTCGCTCACACAGTTTATACATTTAACTGGCTACAATTTTTAATGTGACTTCTCCAATTACGTGGCCCGTCCAGAAAGTAAGAGTATTGAGCGACTGAGCCTCTGACGCTCAAAGGGATTTATTAACAAAGTTGAAAGCGCTGCGTCCAAAGGCAAGTTCATGCCGGGAATAGAATGCGCGCTCATTCGTTACAGTCGGTTGAAAACTATTATTGTTGTGCAGTTTTGAAATGAGCGCATCGGATTCAGAATCCCGGCAGTTCCGAAGTGAGGAGCCTAATCTAGTTCCAGATTTTTAACAAAATAAAAACTGTTTATGGGTGTAGTGTCATGAACAGTACTAATGTGTACAAGTGGTATCGTGAGCTTAAATCCTGCAGAACGAATGTTCATGATGACAAAGGAGTGGACGACCATGGACCATCAATCGTGACTGATGAGATGGTGAACAAGATCGAGGAAATGGTTCGTGACGACCGTCGATTGACTTTGGACGAGATGAACTCAATGTTTCCAGAAATTACGAGAATTCTTCTCCATGAAAACATTACTGAAAATTTGAAAACAATACACATTTTGTTGCATCCAAAGCCCAAAAGACATTGGTTGTGACTTTTAGCACAATAACTCAAAAACGGAGAATCTCATGGAAATTAAATTTAAAACTGGAGGATTATTCCTTGTTCATTTGAAAATTGTGTGCGAGATGGGTCCCAAAACAGTTCACAGAGCATAAAGCAGCTCTTGGACTCATTCGGTTTGGACATCATCAACCAGCCCGATCACAATCCTGATCTGGCACCTTCAGATTTTGATCTTTTCACCTCTCTGAAGTCGTATATGGGTGGAAAAAGTTTTTCGACCGATAATGAGCTCTAGAGAGTGTCGGCAAACAATGAGCCAAAGAGGTGATCGAAGACTTTTTTGACGAAGGTTTAAGCAAGCTCATCCCATGGCTCACAAAGTGCATTGAGAAAGAAGGTGGGTACGTTGAAAAATAGTGTTTGATTCCATACTAGAATATGTATATGAATTTGAAAATTTTTTAAAAAATACTGCTTTTTCTATTTTTTAAAAATTGAGTACACTACACTTACCTTAGGAAGTGCCTCGTATTTACACTAAATACAATCAATTTTATTTATTTATTTAAAATTTATTTTGTTCATAAATCAAAGTTGATCCATAGAAAAATAAATAAATTTTTAAAACCTTCATGAGAAGAAAACATTAATAATTGAAAATCTTTCAATTAAATATTAATAATAACAATTCCTGAACCCATTAAAATTCGAAAGCCAAGCAGCAGTCGGCTTGGATTTTAGTTAGGTAGAAGTAGTAGTAGTACTTATAGTAGTTCTTGGAGATAACTAACGCATGTTTTCACTAAATTAAGTGGATTTTGGTGAGGTCAAACAAAAATAAATATTTATTTATCATGTGAGAATCCTTCCTTGTAGAGATTTATCACCGACACATAAGAAGGATTTTGATATCTCAACTATTGGTTATAATCTGAAACTATAATAAAACAGATTATTATATTGTTTCGAGTCTTTCTATTTTTAACCGACTTCAAAAAAGGAGGAGGTTCTCTATTCGACTGAATTTTTTTTTTTTTTTTTTTTTGTGTTACCTCATATCTCCGCCAATTGTGAACCGATTTCGAAAAAAAAAATTTTATATTGGTATTAGACCTTTTTTGTTCAGGCCTTACTTCTTTGTTTATGAACCGATTTCGATTATTCTTTTTTCATTGGAAAGGGGGTATCTTAGGGATGGTGCCATATTAATTTAGTCAAGTTCTGATGATAGGATCACTATTAATAACATCACTAAAAAGAGAAAATAAAAATAATTTTTTAGAAAAAATAAAACCGACTTCAAAAAATTAAATGCAATAAATAAAATACACTAAAAGGTATAAAATAATTATTATCTTATTTAGTTACAACTAAACGACGAAATATTAACATGAAATTACTTTTTGAAGTCGGTGCCAAACATATACCTTTTATGAATCGTAATCGACAGATCTTACTTAGTACGTTTGGCGGGTACGCTCGCTTATAGGTATAGTTTGTTTGGCACCGACTTCAAAAAGTAATTTCATGTAAATATTTCGTCGTTTAGTTGTAACTCAAATAAGATAATAATTTTTTTATACCTTTTAGTGTATTTTATTTGTTGCTATTTAATTTTTTTGAAGTCGGTTTTATTTTTTCTTAATCTTAAATAGGTAGTATTTTAAATGAAAACTTTTCACAAATTTACAGTTTAGAAATTGTAGACAGAGACCTTTAAAGTTCACTAGATGAGGATTAAATAATATAAGAGATAGATTGTTTAACCGAAGATAATATCTTCAATTATAATAAAAATGTGTGAGCACATCTTCTTTAGATACTTATAAATAAATTTTCTAATATTAATTGAAAATAATCTCTGAGCCCAACTCCGCTAGAGGCATCATTTCTTGGATATTTTTCCAAAGGCACCTAGAATACGGTTGGCCTGCATTATAATTCCGATGGATAGCTGGAGCTCCGATATTTTTAATCTAATGGGCAGGAATGGTTTGCGGGTTGAGGACGTGCACGTACGCGTGCAATGCATTCTGGGCTGGTCACGCAGACCTTGCACAACGTGCAGACCAAAGACCAGACGAAAGACGTTAGGCAAGATAAAAAAACGTCAAGCTTAAAGCCCAGTGCAAAATTCTTCAAGATTTTTAATCCCTGTGGGTACTCAAATTGAATTTCATCTCCGGGAGAGTATAGGGAGTTCTAGAACTAATGGACATGAATCAAAATCAACTCTATTTCCCTCAATCATCGATTGTTTTATATATTAGATCATCTTTTAGAAAAAAATAATAATCTCTTTCTCGTCATCTTTATCATGATTTTAATGATTATAGTAGAAAATACATATTTGTAAAAATTTGAATTTAAAAATTTTAACATTAATCGATACTTTAAATTTTGAGTATATTTTTATATTTATGACATTTAGGGAAAGCGGTGTTGGTTTATAGTGAACATATTAAACACAGGAGTTTTTAAAGGTTTGTAGTGGTGTTTCAGAAATTAAATAAAAATTAAAAAAAATTTAATTATATTTTTGGAGTTTTGTAGAATACAAAAGACTTCTTTTGTAAATACAACTCCTGATGATGAACTAAAAACCACGAAATATATATAGAGTATTCAATAAAATTTCAAAAATATAATTACAATTTTTTTATAAATTTTTAATTTTTATTTTATTTGTGAAACACCACTACAACCCTTTAAAAACTCCTGTATTTTATATTTGAATAATTTCTTACAATGGAATCCAGAAACCATTGCATAACGTCAGAGGTCAACTTTTTTCATCCATTTGAAAATCTTGATAGATAATTTAAAATTTTATAATTTTCAAATGAATAAAATAAATAAATAATAATGATTTCTTTCTCAAACGACAAACACTTCATCTTATTTAGTTTTTAAATAAAGTAAATTTGTGTTTTCAAAACTCCAATAGATATTTTCAGTTTCAAATAATACAAAATAGTTTGATGATACTAGACCTAGTAATTTAAAATTATTGACATAACTTACTTTTACATTACAGAAGAAAGTGCGAATATTCTGATAAGAGCAGAATTCAGATAGAATTTCCGAAATTGAAGCTTTGGTGGTAGAGTGATAATTCAGAATATTTTTTCATTATGTATATACATAAAAAATTTTAATATTAATCAATAGTTTAATTAAAATATACAGAGGGAATTTCAAATTAACAAGGATTAATATCCTCCAGTTTTAAATCTAAAGTTACACCTTTTTTTAGTTATTGTGTTAACAGATAAACCAATCACTTTTGGGTCTTTGGATGTAACAAAATTGGTGATAACTTAATACGAAAACTAGGAAATGCTTACAATAACTATTCAAAAATTTAAGGTGATTTTATTTATTGAAAAAAAATTAAAAGTGTATTTCCGGAAAGGCCACACCAATATCACACTTAAAACCTAGTCTCCTACTAAATATATAATTTTATTTACACTACTATACCGCACATATAAACGGATAGAAATCTGAAGCAATTAAAATATTTCATAGATATACCATAGATAGAATTTTAGTAATGAATTAATTTACTTCCTTAGGAAAGAATGGAATTATTTCATTGCACAATTCATGTTTCCCCATATAGATTCAAACTCAACAGATGCAGTACTGTTATTTGAATTTTTCGGGAAGCGAGGATAGTTAATTAATTATTCACAAATTTTCTACAAAACTATGAAGTTTCATTACTTACATTATAATAGTAGTTTTTGTATGATTTAATTTTTTTCATATCGATCGTCTGAAAGAGATGAAATTCTAAATTGTTAGACATCGTTTGTATATTTTTATATCTTGACTACTATCTTGATGCTCTATTTCAGATGTTGTTAATCTATTTATAAATGCACACTAACAAAAATTTCAGTACCATCAACAAAATTGTCTTTTCTCTTTATAATTTTTTTCATCAAAATAGAATTCATATTAAGCTGAAAAGATGTTTCAAATAAATAGAACAAACATACATGTTTATACCACCAGAGATCTCCCGAGTACCAGGGACTGAGAATTGCTGCTCTATATGCTTACCATATTAGACATAGCCGTTGCGTGTTTCCTAAGATATAGTCATGCAAAGAACATAGGTAACTAGAATATGCTATAAATCAGTCTACAACTCTTAAGCGGTTACCGAACAAAGAACTAACCTCATCTCATGATACTTAACTTCGGTGAGCATACGTGAAACGGTGTGTTGAACATGCTAAGACAAATGAACACTCAGCTATTTTATTATATTACTATATGTTATAGATATATTAGATAGATTACAATAGAATAATATACTACTCGATCGTCCTATTTTGATAATGAATGTCTTTACAATTGTTTGTAATCAATAATGCTAAGTGAATCGTGTAAAGGAAGGGTAGGCAAACTGTTTCATTCGCGATAATTGTAATCTGTAGTCATGAAAAAAGCATGAATTGTCATTTCCTTATTTGCAACGTACCTACCCTTCCTCAACCGGTTTCAATTCTATTAGTAGAAATAGAACTGATGTGGATTAAAAGATCATTCTGGAATTTGTGCGAATGAGAAAGCAGATGCAATGGCCAAAAATGCTAGCACTCCAGTACCCAACAAAAGCAATCCCAGTGAACGATATAATGACTAAAATTAAAATGAATAATAATAAAGAATGGCAAAGACAATGGGTAGAATCTTCAAGACTTAAAGGTTTCAACTTTTATTTGTTGAGAAGTAAGGTTGGCAGAATTCCATGGTATCATGAGACAATTGGACCTAGAATATTCTATTCTGCTATAAATAGAATGAGACTAAACCATGCTCTGTATCCGGCTCATCTTTTTAAAATAGGACTATATGATAAGGAGAGTGTTCATGTGATGGTACATCATGGGGATGTCTCAATCATATGATATTTAGTTGTCCAAAATTTAGATTTAGAGATAGATTAGAGGGTGAATTGATTGCCAACGATGTTCAAAGGCCATGGAATCTGGCGCATCTTTTGTCTTTCGAGAGAGAGGAAATACACAAAACATTGATTAGGTTTATCCTAGCAAACAAGATCAAGTTATAACGCAATTGACAACGAGAGTTATTATACCTAATTTGTGTTTTCCATGTGAAATTTTTATTATTTGGAACATTTTTTTTCATTATTTATTTATTAATTTATTGTTCTATTTATTTATTATTTAATTGTTTATTTATTGTTTATTTATTTGTTTGCTATTTATTTATTTATTTGTTATTGATATATTTATTTATTATGTATATAGTTATTTATTATTTATTTTTAATTTATTGTTCTAATTATTTATAAACTCATGGTAGACTGGCTGCAGTCGGAATTCATTCCAAGGCCATTAGGGGGGGGGGAGAGAAAAAGAAAAAAAAAAAAAAAAATTCTATTAGCTATTTCATTTTCATTCTTTAAGATAATTTCCTCTTGGGTGGTACCCTGAGAATCAGCGAGAAATCTTGCAAGAGTTTATGGACATTCTACCTATAAGAATCAAAAAACAAATTAAACATCCAACCAGAAAGGTTAATTTATTATTATTAAATTAAAATTTTCTTTCATATACCGATGTGAAGAAAGAAACTTCACTGGCATTCGTTTTGTATAATTTCAGAAACGTCTATCCATTTATTTCATCAAATACAATATTTTTATTACTTTAACATACGTATAGAATGGGAAGTATTGTAGTAGTGCAGAAAAAAATTATTTTTTTGCTTTTTTTTTAAATAATTATTATCTCTTAAAATTTCATTTTTACGATATTTACTATATAGAGTTTTTTGGAAGGCCTTAACCCCGTCATTTCACTTAATTTTCTTTTTATATCATAATAGTTTTAAAGAGAGAAATTAAAAACGCTTTTTCTGCTCCATTACAATAAAATTTTGTTGTATAACATAATAGAAATAAAATTATATAAATATGGGAGAGGGCAGATGTATGACAAAAAGCGAGGTGGGAACCGCGACCTAATATCGTGTACATCTACTTCCACTTCCACTTTCATTTCCAAGTATTAGACAATAGATGAAGGGGCATTATCTAATGAATTCAAAAATAATTCCACATAATTCCAAAGACGTATACACCTAATTCCAATCGCGGTTCACCCCTCGGGAAAAAGTAAGGGGGTTTGTTTAAGTCAAGCAATGTTGTAAGAGTTCGTGGCTGTGATGAAACTGTACTAGATGAAGGAGGAGGTATCAGACAAATAATAACTAAATAAACCAACTTGGTCAACTTATAATTTTTTATAAAAAAATATATCAATTAACATCCATTTGTAAAAAAATTTTTTAGCCTAATTGACTGAAGATGGCCAAATAAAATTCAGGCCGAAACGTCTCATTAAAGGTGTTTTATTGAACCCAGTGATTCCATCTTTGGCTGATACCTCCTCCTTCATCTAGTCAAGCAATATTATTATTATTTTCTAAAAATCGTTAAAAAATGTAATAATAAAATTTTTAAATGTTATTCCTTTAAAATGGAAATTTACTTTTACATAAAACAAACAAACATTAATTAGAAATGAAAGGTGAAAGGTTATTTTAACTTAAGTCACAAATTCCGTAGAATACCATTTGATTTTGAAATCAATTCTGAAATTAGAAAGATATATTATAGAGGATTTCTAAAGAATATAGAGGATTATAAAGGATATTATTAATATTCGGAAATTGAAACCATTATGAGATAAAATCCAGATTCGACTTCTCTAGTATTCGAGATCGCTTGAAAAAACTTGTAATCGAAACCAGCATTTTAAAGATAGAACTGCGGTGACCTGACGGGACCACGATTTAGCCTGTAATATGACTCAATCTGTTTGATACCGATTTCGAAAGGAGCATGACCAATCAGTTGCCGTCACGGGCAAAAAATCGTCTCGTCTGCTCATCAGAATGAGCTTCGATTACGCGAGACAACCCTATTGTGAATTCCAGGCCTGGATTCTATGAGCTGACATTGAATTTGTTGTGATTGATTTGTGGACGCAGACGTGATCCTCTTGGACGATCACCCACCCGCCCCGGGACAAATTCTGTCAGCAAAGTACCATTCCATGTTATTTGAACCATTGTGTCATCAACCAGAGATCGACAGCGATAAAAGAGGAAGTATTAGGAAAAAAAGATTTCGCCAGCCTGCATGACTGATCAAGAAAAAGTATGAGATGCTAGTTTAGTTAGATCAACGCTGTGATTGCCCTTTTTATTCGTATTTATTTATTATATTTGGATGCAAGAATCAATATAACTTTTCAAATGTCACTATATAACAATATATTTAATGAATTATTTATCCAAACATTTCACTGACGTAAATGAAAATTCATTTAATAAAAATAAATAAATTTTTTGTCTATTAATTATTGGTTAAACTCCGAAAAATTGCTTAGTAATTAAAACAACGTGTTCAATACAATAAAACTTATCACTAATATAAACGGAAAACTTTTTATTTAAAATATACGATATATTTAGTCAGTATATTTCAACTATAAAAAACCAAATTTAAAAATTTTAATACCACCAACAAAATATATTTTTCCCTATAATTTTTTATAGCAACTTTATATTGATAGAGTTTTTTCTTTAGGAGACGGACTGGTATAAATATGCAATTGGATGTTGATGAAAGCAGTCCACGGTGGTTGTAAAAAATAAGACTATAGAGGTTTTATTATTTTACATTTATTTGTTAAACCGACATTTCGGAGATTTATTCTCTCCTTCTTCAGGGTAACTTTCATTCACTTTTTGTTACCCTGAAGAAGGAAGAATAAATCTCGAAACGTCGGTTTAAAAATAAATGTAAAATAATAAAACCTCTATAGTCTTATTTTTTTACAACCACCGTGGACTGCTTTCATCAACATCCAATTGCAACTTTATATTTTTAAAATATATAAGTATTCATTTTAAAATTCTAAAAAAACAAAATACAAAATTTCATCAAACGAAGAGAATAATTTGATTTAGAAAAACTGAAAAGAGGCCAAAGAAATAAATATATCAAAACAAACGAAAGAAAATATTTTTTCGATTTTTTTTTTTTTAATATCGAAAAATGGAAAAAAATATTATTTTTGCTTTTTTCATCGATCATTTCTTTAAATTTTGAGTCCACTAAAATTGATTATTTTTTATTCTTAGGTTTTGGCTAAGGAATTTTGAAGAATCGAAATTCATTTAAAGTTTATTCTGGTGCTAAAATGATCGATTAACATATTCATTTGATAAACGGGCTTGAGCTTGATTATTATTAAAATTTCAACCCATATCTCTATAGTTACATTATTATTGATTAGAAGAGTTGAAAGTACTTTTATTGGATTATTAAAACTACTAATTTTAATAATTAAGTTTAAGTATACGATTTATTATCATTGTATTGTCTATTTAATATTTTTAATTGTACCATGCCAACATGGCTTCAACATCGTATTATGCTATGACATTATTGCTTATTTGTCATAGTGGAGATCGTTATTGTAGTTCATTTGCTATCTGTATAGATTAAAAACCATGCCAGAATTAGAATATTTTATGTGCGGCTCGAAACAATTTTTTTTTCATGTGGCCAAGGAAGATAAAAGTTAAGACACCTCTGTTTTAGAGCCTTAGTCGGCAAAGTTACAGTAAATCTTATTTTTAACTTATTTTTTTACCTTTTTATACTTTATAATCTAAAAAACAATTTTGAATAGATTCCTGGTATATTGAAGATGGTGCTCTGAGTTGACCTGAGATAAAATTATTCAAAAAGACTGACATTTTTCTATGCATCTTGGTATATTTTTCAAAATTTTTTACTATTGATTTAACAGTTTATATGTATATTATCTTCAAATATCCAGAGAACCTAACTCTCAGTAACCCCACTTCTCACGGAGCGATAAGACATAAGCTTTAATAACACGGACTAACTATATTTCGACTCATGTGTGTAATACTATTAAATATTTGTTACTTTTATTACTAACACTTGACATTATCCTCAACCTTCGGGTATGCCAAATTTATAATGTATTTTTCATTAAGTTCTGTCAATTTTTTTTTGTCTGAATTAGTCTATTTGCTATAAATTACTTGCTTCATCAGAGTAGGTAATTAATTTTTTCTCTTAGATGTTTTCAATTTGACTTCGCTTATCTATATATTTATGTATTATAATATTGAGAATAATCCAATTAAGCTGTATGCAAAGTATTTAAAGATAGAAACTCTACTTATGGAAAAATTGAATAATATCGTGCATTGAACTCACCGCACATTTCGAAGTATCGAGTATTTCTACTTCCGTTGTTACGTTGTCGAATGTCACGCTGTGGCGATAGAGGAAATCTGCAAATAAAAATATGAATTGAAATACTAGTATAAAGGCAATTCAAGAATAGAAAATAAAAAGTAAAAAGTTAATCACAAAATATCCCCGAGTTCTCCAACAATTATTAATAATTAAAATTTTTAAGCGTAATTTGTATATAATTACATTATTTCTACAAAATAGAACAATAATTTTTTAGAATAAAGATAAAATTGAATTTTTTGAATTATTTTTTAAAATGAGGAAATTTCACTTTATTTCTCATTTATTTTTATATAAAATAAAACTAAGGGTTAATAATTATTTCATTATTCGTAACTTTCGTAAACTCTGTTTATGG
This sequence comes from Forficula auricularia, assembly GCA_024734495.1. Classification (NCBI taxonomy): domain Eukaryota; kingdom Metazoa; phylum Arthropoda; class Insecta; order Dermaptera; family Forficulidae; genus Forficula; species Forficula auricularia. The sequence goes on from JALMQS010000137.1 coordinate 1,577,464, forward strand.
ATGCTTATCCATTATCTCTTTTTAGAAGTAAAGATTCAACAACTTGATCATAGGGAAGTTAAGTTTTCTATTTACTCAACGGATAATAGTGGTCATGTGATAAGTATTGGAGGAGCGGAAGCCTGGCAAAGTAAAGCCAAAAAGTCATTAATAACATCGTCTAGTTAGAGGATATCTACAGTAGAATTTAGTTGTTTATCTTGAAATTTCTCATACAAGTTCAATTTCAAACTTGCCCTCAGAATAAATAAAAATTCCATGTTTTTATATTTATTTAATTTACGGTTTTGACATTAATATGTAAAATATTTTGTTTTGTTTTTACCTAATTCAAAGAAAGGCAGGGCTGCGAGTATGTGTATCTAAGAATCTTGGAGCTGGTTAAGTCCTGAATGGCTACGGCTCGAAATTATACTTGGTGTAAAATTCTTCAAATTACAAAGTGTTCATTTTCAAGATTTCGAATTGATATTATACTCGTATTTATTTGATAAATCATGGATACAAATACAAATTCTTTGTAAGTATAATTTTTTCTTATAGACACATTCATCTTTACATGATAAGAACCATATATGGTCCATTTTCGCTAGATCAAATTGTAGATCGAATGCAATTATCGAAAGTAAAAGCTGAGATGAGAGAGAAAGGAGCAAATTCACATAAACACAAAGATAAATTAAATCATATCGACCCCATAAAACTATCTTAATCATAAAAGAAAGAGGTTTTCTCTGTAAAGTAATCTTTTTATTAGAAATAAATCTTGAGATAAATTCTTATTTTCTGTCGCTACTGAAGAAAATCTCCTCTCCCACAGATAATATGCAAAATATTTAATAGAAATTTGCTCACTTTCAGAGTACAATTTATATTAATCTATAAATTGTGATTAAAAACGAACCAAATTAAAGATAGAGGATAAATATATAAATTTAATAATTTTTTAAATACAAATTTGTATTTTTTTTTAAATTTTAATGATTAGAAAAACGAATAGGGAAACAAATTCAAATGAAAGATAATAAATTATCTTCATATTTATTTATAGCTCTATTAACTCGAATCTAAGTAGGAGTATTCAATTTCGATTTGGAAAGTTTAATAAATACTAGAAAATTTCAATGAATGTGTTGTTAATGATATGCATTCTTGCAACTTGAATTAAAAGAGATAAATTATGTCTTTTGTTCAAGGATGTTCACTTGAAAAGCTGTCATTGGCTGAGTTTTTTGACCTGTCTTAATTCAAAACATGAGTACATTCCTCTCCAGCAAGCTCCAAGATCATTTCTATCATATTGGTTGATAGGTTGAAAGAGGAGGCGAGGCGGGACCGTCCCCAAGTGAGAGTCTTCTGGACACCGACAATGAAAATAGCCAGTTTTTGTCTTTCTTGAAGTCAGAGCAGATAATCAATTACGTTATTCTCTAGCATGCGTTTTATATACGGCATTCAACAATGCCCCTCAGCGAGCGAGCACTTTTTTTCAAAATAGAAAGTGTCTTTTAGAAGGTTTCAAATAAATATCTTAAGCAAAGACAAAATGTAAAATAGACAAATCTGAAGGCGAGATTACAAAATATAGACATACTATATATTTACAAATAACATATTAAAAGGCATTTCACCGCGAGTAGTAAAATTATTTTATTTATGACATTAACAAAAAAATATAAAGTTTAACATAGTAAGAAGGTAGTTTTCTTGCATAAGTGTAGATTTCATTTTTATTATTAGTTAGTTACTTAGTTATAATGTCGATAAATGTAAAATCCTTTCAATTTAAAGTAAAGAAATTTTTTTATTTTTGGAACTTTTTCAATAAGAATTTTTAAATGTAAAATACTAGGTAGGTTTCACATAAATAAAAAGATCAGATGCTTGTTTAGCAAGACTCATTATATATTTCGGGGTGTAAGCCCATCTTCAGGAGTTCACAAAGGATATTTTCTTTCAATTTATTTAAAGCTCCAGCAAAAAAGCTTAACTTGTGCAACAAATTTTCGCCTCGCATCTTGCCCCAATGGAAAACGGGCCTTTTTCTCGTTACACAAGGCAATAAATAGAAATTTCGCGTCTCCCTCACTTCCGCCCCTCTTTCACCCAAATGGTTCAGTAGCCACAACCCCCGCTGAAAAAGCCGAATCGCTAGCCTCCTATTTCGCAACCAACTCCACTTTAGATGACAAAGGGCTTAACCCGCCCACTTATACCCCAAACCAACCTCATGGGCAAAATAATTTTCAGGCCCTCAAATAATCATAAAAGCCATTAATAAATTAAATTCCAAATCCGCCGCTGGCCCGGATAACATCCCACCAATTCTCATTAAAAAATGCGCCCCTGAACTTGCCCCTATCTTATCCAAGCTATTCCAACTCTCTTACGAATCGGGCATATTCCCCAAAAGCTGGAAAATAGCCAGGGTCACACCTATTCCTAAAAAAGGAGACACTTCACAAATCTCTAATTACAGGCCTATCTCGATCACATCTGTTCTTTCCAAAATAATGGAATTAGTCATAAACCAACACGTCCTTCATCACTTAGAAAACAATAAATTAATTCACGATAGGCAATATGGATTCAGACAAAATCGTTCCACAGGCGACATCTTAACCTATGTCACCCACACCTGGAACAATACTCTAGAGGCCGGAAAAAGAAACCTTCCGCTGTAGCCCTTGATATCTCCAAAGCTTTTGACCAGGTTTGGCACAAAAATCTTCTTGCCAAACTGCCAGCCTTCGGATTCACACCAACTCTTCGCAAATGGATAGAAAGCTTTCTGACAAACCGAAGTATAAAAGTTGTGGTGGATGGAACATCATCTGAATCGTTCTCCACAAACTCTGGTGTTCCCCAAGGCTCCGTAATCTCCTCCACACTTTTCCTAATGTATATAAACGACCTTTTCGATCAAACGGCAAACCCACTCATTGTTACGCCGACGATAGCACTCTACACGGTAAACCCTCACTCCCGAACAATCGAATCAATGTTACCTCCTCAATTACTCTCGACCTAGACAAACTGAATAAATGGGGCTCACAAAATTTAGTTAACTTCAATTCAAACAAGACTCAATGTTGTCTAATTTCTAGGCGCGAAAATAAAGATTTCCCTGATATTCTCTTCGATTCGAATACCCTAAAAATGTGTGACAGCCTATCCATGCTGGGCGTCTCTGTCGCATCTGACCTGTCTTGGAATGAACACATCTCCTCTGTGGCGAAATCTGCAGCAAGGAAGATTGGCTTCTTATTCAGGTCCAAGCGATTTTACAAACCCCCACAACTTCTCACCATCTACAAGGCCCAAATCCGCCCCTGTCTCGAATACGGCTCTCATCTGTGGAGAGGGGCCTCAAAATACTCTCTTGCTACCCTGGATGCAATTCAGAAACGAGCCGTCAGGCTAATTGACGATTCTACCCTCACCGACTCCCTCGACTCGCTGGCTCATCGAAGAGATGTCTCTGCCCTTTCCCTTTTCTATAGATACTATCACGGCAGGTGCTCTGATGAGATAAAATCAATAATTCCCCCAAAGCATGCTTTGCACGTAGCACGCGTTTTGCCGACTCCCAACACTCTTTCGCGGTTAAATTAGAAAAGTGCCGGACCACTTCATTCGCCAATACATATATCCCCATGACTTCAAGGAACTGGAACTCTCTTCCAGCCTCTATCTTTCCCAGCACCTATAATCTTCAAACCTTCAAAACCGGAGTGCATAGACACCTACGTCTACACCCTCTCACTTAATCAACTTTCTCTTCTCTTCGGTAATGCAAGGGTCTTTCGAGATCCATAGGGGCTGCATCTTTACTGGTGCACCCCTTCTTGCATTCGATTGCATTAAAAAAAAAAAAAAAAAATTTGACCATGTAATATTATATATTTTCTGTTTCTGGTTACTTATTGCCAAACAAAGTCAGTGAAAATAGTAGCCCACATGGTGTTTATTTATGATTGGTTAAAGTTATATTCATTTTTTGAGGTGTTCAAATAGGTATATTATATTCACTTACTTATTCCCTTAGAATTAACACTTTTGTTTTTACAAAATTTTCCTACTAAAATTTAAAAAAATGATTAAAATAAAATAAAATAAAAAAGAACATTGTTGTAAATATGGACATGGGAAGGGAGTATTTATTGCTCGATGCTCAAATAATTCTAAAATAAAAAAATAATAATATTAATTTTTTTAATTTTATTCAAAAAATAGCCAGTTTTACAGCCAGTTACAGGAGTGATACAAAAAATGCTTTTCATGCGGCCCACCATTACCGAATTTGGCCCGTCAAGCAAACAGGTTGAGTACAGCTGAGTTAGATGTTAGATTATGTATATGGGTTAAAAATAAGTTTTTATTAATTAGATGATTCCTGTATTTGTTATGTAATAAAATATATTCAGCTAAACTGTTTTTCACAATTCATCAAAGGAGTAGGACATTTTCACAACATTTGCAAAAATTTTGCCTTGTGGGAAAATGCCTTTTAGCTCGCTCGCTATTTGAAATATCCCATATCTAAATGAGATGAGAAATGTCGTGGTTGATTCATTATCAAATTTCAGATAGGTTTTGTAGATCCAAGTGTTTAATAAAGACTTTCACATTTAAGAAAATTTCTTCAAATTTTAATTAAAAATCATGTGTTAATCACTTTAATAATATATAGGTATAGTATTATTTTCAAAAAAAAAGAATGGAGGAAAAAAAGTTAAGCTTTTCCAAAGCTCAGTAAATTTTCACGAATTATCGAGATTTTTCAGATTAAGCTAGAAATTTGAGACTTGGTACACACAAAATTTTATACTAAATATAGATTATTATCTACAACCAACAGTTTGACAATAAAATATTTTTTGGATTTTTTTCATCCTGACCTTCCTATTCATTTCGGAAAACTACGCCAATGGTGAGTTAAAAAATAAGCTATAATTTATTAACTAATTGATTCTGTCTAATTCAAAAATTGTTTTAACTCAAAAAGGGTAATGGCAGAGATATGAAAACATAAAAAATTTTGAATTAAAAAAAAATATATTTTTAACTTTTAATTTAATTAGTACAAGCATCCTATAAAATACAACAAGTAAATCCTTTTGCCCTGAATATTTTTTATAGGCTGATGAAGATTTACGACCACCTGTTCATTAAACATAAGATATTAATTGAATTAAACTTTAAAGGTCGACCTTAAAATGTTTAGACGAAGGAAAACATCTGGAAGCGAGTCGGTGGGCACCAATTCTTCTTCGGTTGTTAACAAACTGTCTTATCTTCTGATTTAATGGCAGAGACAAAAAAGAGTGGGCTCGGGGTTTCCTTAACGGTCAAAGGAGCATGTTTCGGTAATTAGAAACTGGGCCATCGGTAAAGACAATGACACGAGGTGTATATTCGAATGCTCGCGTAGTTTTACAGCTCTTGCTTGGAAAGTGTTAATGGACACCGAGTCTTGAGTTACGGCCTATCGACTGGTTATGATTTATGCTGATTGGACAGCAGACACCGTTGCTTCCGGCCACTGAATTTAAATCATCCCTCAACGGTAAAAATTATTTTGTGATTAATTTCTAGAGACATTAGACTCGATTGCTGCAAGTTAAGAAGAAACTCGGCTTCATCGTTCACAGACTCCGCCCTTCCTATAATATCATCACTATCACTCCAAAAGTGCAATTATGGAAAAAGAGCCAGAGGAATATTATTTAAAAGATCCAGAGGAGGCAAAGTGATGAAGATATATTTCTTTATGCTTACCTTACTACCTAAAGGTCCCCCATTGAAAAGTCTTAGTTACGCCTAGGGGCTATGCAACCGGAGTATATTTAAGTCATCGTTTATTACACTGCTCGACAAAAATTAAACAAAAATTCTCTCCATAAACTTAACAATGGATTCCAGTAGATTTTTATACACTGATTATCATGCAATTTCCCGATTTTTTAAAAACATGTCAGAGTTTTGAGATATTATCTGTCAAAATGACGAAAAATGCCATTTTTACCTATTTTCGAGTCCCATTAAATATTAAATTAAATTTAGCTTTTTAGCTATAACTCGACTTCTAATTGAGCTAAAAACAAGTGGTAATTTGAAAATCAAAGAGGAAGCTGTTAAGTCAACAAAATATTTTGATTTCAAATAGGCATTGCTGTTTAATGTCTAATGGGATTCGAAAATATGTCAAAATGGCATTTTTCGTCGTTTTGACCGATAATATCTCAAAAATCTGACGTGTTGTAAAAAATCTGGAAATTTCATGATAATCAGCTTATAAAACTCTACAGGAATCCATTGTTAGGTTTATGGGTAGAAATTTTTGTCGAATAGTGTTATTTTCTTGGAATCTTTTACAACTACAATTCCGATCAAGTCATGATACTGCTTAAATTTCTCCAGATATTATCCTACAATGAATGATATTTTGATGATCTCTGATAAAAAGCAGTTTCTACAATGGTATATATGATAATGTAAGGGGAAAGGGCCCTTATCTTCACTTAACAGTTTTTTCAGGAATGGCAAAAATGTTAGTTAAATGTTTTTTTTGTGGATATTTTTTTACATATTTGAATTCAGCAGCAAATTTTAATTCGGAATAGAATAATATCGAGGGAAAAAAATGGATGAAATTTCCTATTTTTATCTGCTTAAAAATTGTCAAAATTTAAATGGCTATAACCCAAAACTATTTTTTTTTTTACTTTTAAATATTCAAAAATTCATAACTCAGTCAATTTTTGGGCTGGACAAAAAGCGTTTTGTTCATTTGATTCTCTCAGAAACAGGAGATCCTCGATTTTGACCAGGGTGAAGATCAGGGCCTTTTATCTTGCACCATCATATATTATGAATATATTATATAATGAAAGCTATTAGCATTTATTTTATTTTTATTTTTAAGTGTACACTAGAAAGTGTCACCCATTTATTGTGGTCCTTTCTGTACATACATTAAACATAATAATATAATAAAACAATTATTAACCTAATTTAACATTATTGTTATTCAGTTCCATTATCAGAATTAGATGTGACAAATCAGAGGAAAAAAAGAAATAATTAAACACCGTGTTAAATCAATTGATCGCATGTTTTAACTCCGGTGTTTAATTGTTCATTTTTTCCTCTGATTTGTCACTTCTAATAATTTAACATCTTAAATATGTGGTGGGACTGTCACGTCAAATGTTTTCCATAGTTGGTCGCAGCTGCATCTGAGAGCGAGATGTGGTCATGCTAAATCTCTCGAAGTTCATATGGGAACCTCACAGCAATCTTGTGAGAATGTGCTCAATAAGAATAAGAATTTACAGTTTAAAACACAAATTTTCGTCTTTATTTTTCAAAATTCAATATTTAAAGTTTGGATTGTTAATCGATAGAAAAGTTCTAGGAGAAACCATCTAACTATTTTTAGTCTCACTTATGTAGAAATAGACTTTTTAATGTTTCCGAATTCTAATATAATAAAATTGACTTTAAATGTTTGTATTCTAATTAGAAGTATACCTACTATACATTTTATAGGCAGGATGCAGATTTTTAACAAAATTTTCCGTTATATGATCTCCAGAGTCCAAAGATATCTCTCTGTAAACAGGTTAACTGAAAATCTTAGTGAGATGAAATTTAAAACTTGATCGAAAAATTTTGTTTTGCCGAGAGTAGCAATATTGATTCATAAAGTGAAATCAATGAGGCTATTCTCTGCTTGATGCAAATAAAAAGATACACATATATAACGAATATAAATATCTATATACTATATTATAAATGTATATGTTTATTTGCATAAAGCAGAGAATAACCTCATAGATTTCTCTAAAATTTAAGTTAATGACTCGAGATTTCACATAACAATGTTGTCGTTCTAATCGATTAATCTTAAGTAAGCCTACACTTTTGCTGTTTTTAGCATTTTTGTCTTCATTTGAAAAACGGATCTTATATAGAACTAGCTGCAAGGCACGCCCCCTGGACCCTAAACACTCGAACCCCACCTTCACACCCCACTCCCACCCACCACAACCCCGCACCCCATCCTGCGAACCATGCACCCGTGCCCAACCCCTGCACCCCACCCCATTACGCCTCTGGACCCCCGCTCCACCCCGCACCCCTCACCACCCCACTAAGCCTCTGACCCCCCACTCCACCCTGCACCACCACCCCCGGACCCCACCCACCTCGGAGCACACCACATGCCCTCCATCCCCGCGCACCACACCCCCGCCTAGCCCCGTGGACCCCCACCCTCGCTACACCCCCGGACCACCCCCTTCACCCTCACCCTAATCCGCCTCACTCCCTCGCCCCGCCCCCGCACCATCACTCCACCTCCGCACCCAGTTTTTGTTTGCATTTCTAGCCTTCTAGGGACCCACAGATTATAATCTTATGTATTTCCATCTGCTGAATTCAAAAATCACCAGAAAGATTACCGATTAGCTCTTGTTTTGGAGATATAATCAATCAAAACGGTGAAAAAGACCATTTTGACCTATTTTCGAGTTCCGTTAGATATTAAACAACAATATTTGAGATCACAATATTTTGTTGAACTAATAGAAAACAGCTTCCTCTTGGATTTACAAATTACCACTTGTTTGTAGCTCAATTAGAACTCGAGTTATAACTAAAAAACTAAAACTACGTGATTATAAAGGATAATAAACATTAATAAAGTAAAGGAGTGTAGTTTCAGAGTGAATGAAATAAAACTCAAAGAGGTGTATACAATCTCAATATATTTCGGATTATTAGTCCATCATCAGGAGTTTACAGGTTAAAAACTAATCTGTAAATTCCTGATGGACTAATAACACTGGGCAACAAAAAAGAGGCAAGCTAAAAAACGACGATCTGATGAAGGCACCACATAAATCTCTTCAGACACGACCATCTGTGAAGTATTATTCCAGCAATGTAGAACTCTTAGAATGTAACTACAATTTGTAAAAAAATAAAATGCACTTTCAATGTTGTTAGCATATGTAATTAAAATGTATCTTTTTCTCTTGATCCGCCACCTACTGTATTTCACAGAAACTAGAGCTAAGAAAATTTTTCATTGTCATATTCGTTTTTCTCAACCCAAAATTGGTAGGAATTGACTCATCAAGTGCTCGAAGCATTTAAAAATTATTTTTTTGATGCCCAGTGTTATTTATTCAAAATTTGGTTGAGTTTGGTCCAAGAGCAAGAATTTTCATTTTTTCACCCTCCCCCCATTTTGGGTTAGTTTTTGCATTTCTAGCCTTCTAGTAACCCACAGATTATGTATACAAAATTTGGTTGAGTTTGGTCCAAGAGCAAGAATTTTCATTTTTTAACCCTCCCCCCATTCTGGGTGGTTAGTTTTTGCATTTCTAGCTCTCTAGAGGCCCACAGATTATGTATACAAAATTTGGTTGAGTTTTCTCGAAGGGAAAGAATTTACATTTTTTCACCCCTCCCCCCCCCTTTGTAGGTGGTTTTTTGGGGGAATTTTTTTAACAAAAGTTGTCAGAAATTACATCCCCTACAACTTTGCCTTATAATAAAATTTGCCATAGGGTTAATAGTTTAGGAGTTAGTTGATCATTTTCATTCGTGCGCCCACCCCCCCCCCCCACCGAAACCCCCTTTTGGGGCCAAAATATCAAACCGTTATATAGCTATAAACGTAAGTTAGAAGACATCTGATGCAAATATGAAATTTCATAATAATCCCTTCAGCCGTTTTTACGTGAATCGTGAGCAACTTTTCGCGGAAACCACGGAAACATACAGACAGGAATTTTGTTGAGGGTGTTTTCGTTCATAGCTTTGCTTGAAACGTGTGCAACCAAAATTTGGCCTGATTTGGAGCAATGTACAGACAAAATCTTGATTTTATTTATATAGATTTCATCTTTGTTAAGTAGGTAATTACCATATCTTTTTTAATGAAAATCCAATAATGGTAAGTACCCATTTAGTACCGGTACTTACCTATAATTATTTTCATTTTTTCTTTTATCAAAAATCACAAGTTTTTGTTGACTTCAACTTTTATAAAAATCACATGTCTGGGAGAAAATTGTATTAGTTTGTTTTAGAAAATTTCGAAACTTAAAAGTCTTGAATTCACATATTTTAAAATTATAGTACGTTTTTAAAAAACAACAAGTAAATGAATTAATAAAATTAATTTTAATTTAATTAACTTTTAAAGGTACATTTAATTATTTATTATTTTGATTTCCTATCAATACATTGTAGGAAGTGAAAGTCTTTTGTGTTTACTAAACACTACAATATGAGAGATTTTTTCTTCAGAATGGATAAAATGTGGATACTTAACTTAAGTGGGAGATAAATTTAACCGAATTTATCGCGCGGAGAATTTACCACTGCTCGAAGCCCCTAAAACCTTAGTAAATTGGATATTGAATTGTATCTAAGTTTCTGAGATTGGCTCGTGATCCCGGCTTCTTTTTCTTCTACTCTGTTCTTTTCACGATGGAGGGGCCAGCCCATACAGGCCTTTAGGGGATCCACCTTCTGGTGTATCTCCTTCTCACATCAATATCATTAAAAAAAAATAATAATAGTCGTGTGCTTGAAAATCGATTAGATTGAGTTAGAATAATTGATTTTAGTGTTGAAACTTTTATTCTTATGAAAATATCTTATTTTTCAAGACTACGCGAGTCCATTGAAAGGCTCACAAAAGTATAAGTCATCCATTATTATCTTTATGGGATTTTTCACAGTTACATTTTCGATTAAGTCATGATACTTCTTAATTTTTATTTAAAGAAAAAAATTATATATATATAAAACTCCAAAAAAATATCCTCAGCTGTTTTCCCGCAATAAATAAAATGTGTATTATCACTATAAAAGATACGTTTCTATAAAATGAAATTCGCTTTTATTAATACACTTCCTGATCACTGTATAACTATACAAGAGAAGAGAGAATAAGTAAACGGGGAAAACGCGATAGAAATCCGTAATTAAAAATAACACAAGCAGTGGGAAACCGTTCTCCTGACAGTCGTTCGTTTATTATACAAAAGATTTGAAAAAAAAAATAGATTCAGCATATTTAATCAAATTAAATTCTTGTTAAGCGATAGGAGAAGGTTGAGAGAGATTTCAGTTAAATTAAAAAAAATCACATCTAAATAAATTTTCGTTTATACAAAAAAAATTCTATTCATTAAAAGACATGATATTGAAGAATGAAAAAGTTAGCTAGGCGAGTTCATCAAAGAAACTTCCGTACACTTCATTTAAATAAATACATAGCATTTTTTATTTAAGTTTCTCTTTAGTTCCTGTACGTAGTCTTCTAATAGTCCGAGAGCTAGTGAACTTTTTGACTATTATTTCAGAATGCAAATAACATAATATCCCATACTGTAGTGCGATCTCTTAGACCAGTGTTTCTCAACCTTTTTTACTTTACCTTACAGGGTATGGTCAAGTATAGTAATCGTGCATGATTAAAGTGTTTTTTCCATCTTTTTTTCGAAATATCTCAAAAACGGCTGAAACTATTTTGATGAAAAAAATTAAGCGAAACCATGGCATTTCGCTCTACAAAAAGCTCCAATAAATGAACATCGAAAAAATTATATTTTTTGAGATAATAATTGTTTTGTCAAAATGTCTGTTGGTCTGTCTGGTTGTCTGGTTGTCTGTGCGTTACCAAATTTTTGTGGACGAGCTAGCTTCAAAAACTAGTGTGAAAACCAAATTTCACACGTAGTTTTGGTCCATTGAGATTAAGAGCTGATTAGATTTTCGTGCATATCGACCCAAAATTAAGGATAGTGGAGGGGGGGTTAAAAATGAAAAATCTAGGCCATTTGAGCAAACTCAACCAAATTTTGTATACATAATCAGCGGGACCCCAGAAGTCTAAAAATGCAAAAACTAACCGCCCAAAGGGGGGGGGGGATTTAGGGTCACAAAATGAAAATCTAGGCTCTTGTTCCAAACTCAACCAAATTTTGTATACATAATCAGTGAGCCCCTAGGAGTCTAAAAATAGAAAAACTACATGATTATACATAATTTTATTAAATATTAAATATAAGTGAGGAGCCAGGTTGTATAGTAAAGTCAAGTGGATGGCCACATCAGAAGACGTCAGCTTATTGGTTGACGGCACACTAAAAATATCTGGAATCATTTGCGGCACACCTAAATATAAAGTAAAAGTTGTATGATACAAAAAAATGAAGTAATTACAAATACTTACTATTTCAAATTTAAAAAACCCATGCAATTTTAATTATTTGTCAAAAACGCTCGCGGTACATTTTGAAATCTCTCGCGGCACACAGGTTGAGAAACACTGGCTTAGAGAGCCCAAAATCTAAACAGTTCTCCGAATTGAAAATACAAAAATTTTGCTACAGAACAAACTTTCTAAGACAATTTCTTTATATGAATTTAATTTTTCTATTGAATGATAAAAATGAAGAAAAAAGTAAAACTTTTTCACGACCCAGTACGTTCGCCAGTTAGAACAAGTATTTTTTTCAAATTATTGTCTAAATTTTGTTGAAGTTCAATTAAATATTTGCTTTTTCTCTATAACGAGTATAATTTTGATTCAAGAGCAAAAGGCCATTCCTAGAATAATAGAGATTAAAAATTGATCTTTATTAGTCTGAACAGGTCTTGAATTGTATTTTTGGGATCCTTACATGTTCTTCGCTATAAAGGAAGAAGTTAGGTGATTCGATCCACACCCTCTTTTAGATATTTTCCTCGGTCGGATTCTAATTAAAGAATCGCCCCCGCACATTCATTAATTTAGAAAAAAAGTGAAAATTTTTCCAAGACTCGGGTCCCTAGATATGCTCTAGGAATTAATAATAAAATTAAATATAAATTGTTTATTTATGCCTATATTATGACTTCGCATTGAAATCTCAATATATTTTTTTCTTTTTGCATTTTTGAACAGGAACTTTAAAAGCTAGATCTTAGACTATAATCAAATAAAATGAACTATCTCGTTTTACCCCAGTCTTTTGTTTTATTTTATTTATTTTTTATTTTGAATGATATCCAACAAGCAAAGTATAGCTGTGTAATTTTTAGGTTATGGAATTAATTTCTTTTGTAGTTGCTATATTAGGCAATATTAATTCGACTAAATAAATAAATTTTAGAAAATTTAAAGAAGTAACATTTTTCAGTAAAGTTATTTAAAACGTAATTTTACTAAAATCTTTATGTAAACTTTTTTGGTGTCCTCAAGGTTTTAAATAGAATATTAAATTTGATTAAAATTGGTTAAGACATTTTCAAGATATTTGGAAAAAAACTAACTTGAATAAAGTACTAATGTTTGTTGGCCGATATGTACCAAAAACTAATCAGTTCTTCAATTTGTTAAAGTAATGGTATGTTTTCAATTTCAGTTCAATCGGCTGTAGGGTGTGGGAAAAACTTTACAATTAACTGGAGTCGTTTACACATGGTTGCCTGGAAAGTATGCAACCTATAGTGCAGTACTCAGAGAGAATTAATGCGAAAGCTAGCTTACTTATGTTTCTCTATGATTCAAACCATCATGGGATACACTATTATGGTTGACTGTATTATGATAATTAAGACAAAGTGTTATTAAGAATGAAATGTAATACAAAAATCTGATAACTCTTTTTGAAACTGAAAATTTATTTCATTTAAATTAAAGGAAAAAATATTTACTAACCATATAGATTACATCAGATTCATGTATGACTTTTCTCGTAAAATAACAACTAAATTATTAAAAAAATGTCCAAATAAATATCCTTAGTACAATTTAATACTTACTTGGACATTTATATAAAATAGTCATTAATAAAGTAATAAAAAGTAGTAAAATTTTAAAGTAGGTTTCACAAAAAATAAAACAAATATGTTTTGAGTTTTTATCTCGAAATATAAATTTCAGGGTTTGAGCCAATCATCAGGAGTTAACATAGAAAAGTGTTTTCAAAATATTTTTATTTATTTTAAGAATTCTTTATAGCTGTAGTTGTATTAATTTAGTAAGGGTTTAAATAAGAGAAGTGACGTGCAGCTTTCATTTATTTGTTTTTATTTATGAGCTCCCACTAACGTTTCGGCTATTGGTTGTAGCCATTTTCAGAGCTAAACAATGACAAACAATTTTAACAATTTTAAATCGGCCTTGTCCGAGTATATCAATCAATTATAATTTTGTTTTTCTACTCACCGGGAATTTGTCAATATTTATATAAATATTTTTTTTTTTGGATACACCAGTCAGCAGATAAAACTATATACAAGAAATATACATATGATATATACAAAACCCTATGCAGGGTGTTCGCCAAAAGGCCAAAAAATGTAATACTTTTCAGACTAATATTGTCTTTTTCCTTTTAATAAAATATTTTTGTTTTATTTTTTGTGAAACCTACCTTGAAATTTTACTTACTTTATATTAATAAAATGTTTCTCCTTGAACCGTCACCTAACTCTTTAAAAATTAATAATAAAGTAACGAAAATTTCATTTGTTTCGTATTTTTTAAAGGGTTTTATATAATTTTATAGTTTTTATTAACTGTATTCAGATTTCATTTTTTTATTTATAATTTTCACATTTTTTTTACATTACGATAAGATTAGGGATATGTTGACATTCTTCTTCTTCAAACGCCATACTCGATTCCGAGAGTCGGCGATTACTGTGTAGAGCAGGGGTGGCCAACCCAAATGATCTTGCGGGCCTCTTTGGAAATGCATCAAAACTCCGCGGGCCGCATATAAAATTATATATCCGCATATTAGATTTAGACCCAATATAGACATTTTTTTGGAGTGAAAAATTGAAAGATAATAAGTCATTATTATTGTGTTTACTATTATTCTTACATGTAAACATAGATAATATAATAATAATGATACTGAAGGAGACAATAAAAGAGAGTATCTTCTGCTGGAATTATAAATTTTATTTATTTATAACGAGACTATAGTTTCGAGGGCTTTGCCCTCTTCATCAGTCTATTACAGTGGATTCACAGGAATTAATTTATAAATTAAATATTCATAAATTAATTCCTGTGAATCCATTGTAATAGACTGATGAAGAGGGCAAAGCCCTCGAAACTATAGTCTCGTTATAAATAAATAAAATTTATAATTCCAGCAGAAGACACACTCTTTATTGTCTCCTTCAATATATAAAAATTCTGCTACTCTCGGCAAAAACTTTCAATTTAATAATGATACTAAACGCACATTGTAAAGAGGTATATATCACTAAAAATGAAATATAAAAAATATATAAATATAAATGAAATAATTAAAAAATATTTATTTTACTAGTGCGATATTTGTTTCTCATTCTTTTATCTTTTGAAAATCGACCTCAATTTGGGTATTTGCACATCAATTACTCATAAATAAAACAGGCAATAGGTATATGTCATATATTCGCAAGAATATTATTTTAAAATCAAAGTTAATTTTTTCTCATAATTTCGACAGTTAATTTTTGAATATATGGATGCACAAATAATGTATTTTTTAATACATCGGTTTTCACTACTTTGGCCATTATAAAATAAATATTTTGTAAAAGTGTGATGAATCTTGCGGGCCGGAAAAATGTTCAAGGCGGACCACGTGTTGGGCATCCCTGGTGTCGAGTATCCTCTCCAGTGTAATTTTTTCGCAGACGTGGTTTCCCATTGCCTTTCCCTTAAGGGATTAGATTATAGCCGGTCAAATATTTGCAGCGAGTGGGGCTTGAACCCGCGCTAGCTTGATTAGAATGCTGTTCTACAACCACTTGGCCAACCTGACTCCCATGTTGACATGAAGAGTTATAATGATGAATAAATAAGATATTTTTAAAATATAATTAGTTAATTAATTAAGTTAAGAAAATAACCCCAATTTATGAATTATGCTCTCGCTCACTCTTAAAGGAAATAGGGGATAATTAGCTCACACTTTCTATAAACCTTTTAAACTCTTATCGTAAATTTCAATTTTAAATTAACTTCCCAGTTAATTATCGATTACAAAGTTGATCATCTCGGAACTGATACAAAAAATGGAATCAAAGCTGAAATGCAAAAACTAGTGGTCGAATTCGGACAGTGAAATCCTCCAAGTGGTCATACTTCCTTCCTCAAGGTGTCTCCCGGCATCCCTGGCTGCTTGGAAGGCCAAGGGCAATCAATTTCCTCCTGATGCTGATCTGCGAACAACGGGCGCAACTAGATTTCAGACAATGATGACCCTCTTATTAATCGGCTTAGATGAAAAGGCGAAAAAGAATTTAGCATGATTGATTAGATGAAATTAACAGGCGTCGCAGCAGAAATTCACAAAGGATCCGAAGATAGATGCAATTCGTTCGCGCCTCAGCCAATAAATCAACCACTTAAAATTCGGCTAATAATTAAATGAGACGACGCCATGGTCGAAAATCACTTTTTCCTTTGAGAGTAATAATCAAAGTAATTTTAACATTTACAAGCATAACTGACTTTTCGACTAATACCTCTATAACAAGTTTACAAATACTTTTTTGATTTGAAACCCAAGAAATATTTTAAAATAGAAATTTGATGGAGAAGCAGCCCAAATATAATGAAAAGAACAATTCTTTTTGATATCAATGGCAATCTATAACACCAAACAAGCACTGTTAAAGGAGACAAGATAGCTTTCCTCACATTGATCCTTTTAAACTCTCAAGAAAGAGAAACACATCATATTTGCTATTCGTAAAGATTTTAATTTTTCTTAAGATTGTCTCAAATTTAAATTTAAATTCAACTTAAAAAAATAAATGATTATTAAAATGAAAATTACTAAAAACAAGACTATGAATTAAAGTGATAGAAAACAAAATATAAGAATAATTGAAGGATACAATAAAAGAGTGTTCTGCTGGAATTATAAATTTTTAATTTATTTATGACTAGACTATAGCTTCGAGAGCTTAGCCCTCTTCATCAGTCTAGTTACAATTGACTCACAGGAATTAATGTATGTATGATAAGTGAGATTTACATGACCACATGACCACATGACCACATGTAAATCTCACTTACCATACATAAATTAATTCCTGTGAATCATGTGGTCACGTAAATCTCACTTACCATACATACATTAATTCCTGTGAATCAATTGTAATAGACTGATGAAGAGAGAAAGCTCTCGAAACTATAATCTCGTTAAAAATTTATAATTCCAGTAGAAGACACACTCTTTTTTATTGTCTGCTTCAATTTATGAAAATTCTGCTACTCTCGGCAAAAAAGAAACTTTCAATTTAATTTAAAAGAATAATGTAATTTAAGTTAACATAGGAATTTCAATAGTAAAGAATTAAAATAATTTGGAACAAGAGAAGCTTCAGAATTTCTTAAGCGAAATGGGCTTTATCACAAACAAAAATTATTAAGCTGCTCTTTACCTATCCTAAAAAAATATGTTCCTGAATATTTATATTCGAAGCATTCTGCTGAAATATTAAACTTGAAATATAGCAGAAAGGAACATTTTTTTCGGAAAGTTGTGCTATAAGAGAATGATGGAAATATAAGAGACATAGAACTTTTAGGGAAGTACCTAATGGAATTGGTTTGACATAGTATCAGATGGAGGCGAACAGTGGCAATGATTTTTAATTACCCTTAACTGAGCTAAGGAGGAATCGGATTAGCCGAGAGCTTAAGACACTAGCCTTCTAAGCAGGAGTCCCTGCATTGATATTTGACCGGCTATAATCTGATTCCTAGTCACCAATCCGTCTGGCAAGCGTGGGGACTTAATGCCAACCCCTTCCATTTGATGGAAGAGGCCTATATTCAGCAGTGGATTGTCGCTATCGACAGGCTAATGATGATGATGAACTGAGCTAACCTATGTATTAATATATATCAGTAGCACAAACTCAGGTCAAGAATTACTCTCCCCAGGCGCCCCGGTATTAAATCACACATAAAAATAAATAATTACTCATTGTGCTTTAAAATGTCCGAAACGCGGAGAATTTTTTTTCAAACATTATATTTTTTCTTTGGGTGTCTGAATTCCGATACCCAGGATAGCCAAAGAATGGGAAGTCAATAAGTTTGTTTGCATCAATACAGAGGACTGATTAGATTTTGGAATCAAAAGATAGAAAATATTATTTTTTGAATTATTCTATTGGAATTTTAAGAGGATGTTATAGTATAGCCAAAAATGAACAATTTATATTTAAGTTTATTAATAATTTCTAGGGCAGCTCTAGTGAACCGAGTCTTTAAAAAGTTTTCTCTTTTTTATTATTTAATGTGCGGGTGAGCGATTCTTTCATTAGAATCTGATCGATGAAAATAAATACAAAGGGCGCAGATAGAATGATCTCTCTTTCTTTAGAGCTAAGATGTATTGCAAGCATCCCTGAAACAGGTAAATAGTGGCATCCACTTACAAGATCAGACCTGTTTCAGACTATTTGAGATTAATTTCTTAATTTCTATTATTCTAGGATTCTGCGCTCGGACCAAAACGATACTCGTGATAAAGAGAGAATATTCAACTGGACTTCATTAAAATTTAGACAAAAATGTACAAAATAAATTACTTGTTGCGACTGTATAACTAGCAAGCAAATCGGGACAAAATGACAAACTGACCTTCAAACCGGGACAGTCCGGGTCAAACTGAAACGTATGGTAGGCCTATTTATCTCTCAATATTTTTGATCAAATTTTCTCATACACGTTAATGTAGTAATAAAAATTTTGTTAAAAAAACAAAACAAAAACGATAATAACTAAGTTTAATAACAATTTGTCCTGACCAGAATAGAGTAGAGATCTTAAATAGATATCTAATAGATTGGCCATTTATGGGTTGGGGGATGGAGGCGAAGATAATTTTACACCTAGGATTTCTGTGAATTAGAATATTCAAAACAAATTTTAATTAATTAATTAATCGGGTTTTTGCGCGGAATTTGTACTTTTTGTCTTTTGATGGAAATCTATGGTCATCTTATTTGTTAATGAGCATACATTTCTATTTTTTTTTATTTTTTTTTTTGCACTTGTTTATTATTTGTTAAATAGTTGTAGTTAATTTGTAGTGATGTTTGTTAATGTATTGTAGCTAGATTATATTGATGTTTGGAGGATCTAGCCACCGAGGACTTGGTGCCTCTAAGCAGGTCGAGGAATAAAGATTTATTTATTTAAAAAAATAGGTAATTTCAAAAACATTTTATCTCTGTTCACAAATTTAAATTCAGAAAAAATTATGTTTGATTGAATGATCATCATTGAGTATACAGCCCTAAGACTGGTTTGACACAACCACCCGTCTCCACTCGAACTCTAAAATTGAAATAAAAATTAAAAATGGTAATTTAATATTATTTTTAATTTTAAATTCAGTTAAAAATTCGACTTTTATTTGCAGCTAGAATAAATAAAATTGAAATACGAGTAAAAGTTTATTTATTTATTTATTTTTTGCTTTTAAGAACATGGATTTTTGAAGTAAGCCCTGTTAATCGAATCTTATAGGCTTCAATTTTTTTTTCTGTAATGATCAATGCTTTTGCAAATATTTTTTCCTTCATATATGTAAAAAATCAATTTAAAATCATTATTATAGAGTTTATCCCAAACAAAATTTCAACTCTTTATAAAAATCTAATATATTTCTTTTTCCATTTTTCCGATTTGAAAAATTAAATATGTGTCTATAGAAAGCTCTATACATATTCAAAAATTCAAGTTTTTTTTGTTTGTTATAAAGGGCAACCCATTTATAAGAACAAAATAGAAGATATGTATTTGATTATCAATTTAATGTATGAATTGTTAATACTATCATTTACAAAATAATAATACTAATAATAATCTATTTATGCTATTATTAAATGTGCAATTCATTTTTGATATTATTTCTTGGAATGATATTAAACTCCTCTCGGTTCTTAAATAATCATTAAGCTGAATTTCGCTGCGAACGATTGCAATCAGAAATCGTTTTCGAATCGACTTTTGTCTGAAGATCTTTGCTCGAGTCATTGGTTCAATTTGAATTCCCAAGGCCGAATTTGTTCTCGGGACAACAACAGATGGAGTGGTTTTGTATTATTCACTTCATTGCGTTACAAGCCTAAAAAGAAAACAGTTTAGCTACAAATTCAAATTCTGCCCACGCACTAAATATCGATAAACTGAACGAACATGGTCTTTGAACCCAGGGCAACATCCTTAACAAAGCTGAACAATTTTAGAAAGTATAATTTCCTAACATGTACCTAGGGTTACTTATATCAACAGAATAAAATAAAATTTCATTAGAAAACAAGGAGAACACAAGACACAAGACAACGTAAACGGACTACATGCATCCATTTCTAATGACTAACTCATTATCTCTTCTAACACTTTTAATTATCTAATATAATCAAAGAATAATTATGGCGCGAAAGCTTTCTGCCTATAAAAGGGTGTGAAACCAAAAAAGTATGCCAAGTCTTCTGTGTATAGTATTCCGAACTTGTTTGCTTTTATGAGGACAAGGGGTAACCCAAAGAAAAGAACTCCTCTTGTTTGGCGATGATTTGCGAGTGCCAAGCTCGTCTAGCTTCAGAGGCGAACTGGAGGATTTCTTTTCCCAGGGGGGTATGTACCTGCACTTGTCAAAAGTAATTTATTACGGATTTATTGATAATACAAGAGTAGGAGGAGATTCAAATGAGTTCCGGTTACGAATTCTTTTCGAAAGTTTTTCTATTGTTGACTGTAAATATGTAAATAATATTTCTCTGGCTGATTAATTGACTTTTGGTGTTCCTGAAATGAGAGATACATCATGAGATTCAGGCAAGTCAATTTTAATCAATCTTTAGCTCTCTCATTGTATTACGTCGACGACAGTGTGCGACTTATCACTGAGGTTGAAAGGAAAGATAAATATTTGCTCAGCTTGGATTAAGGGATTGACAAAAGGTATACCATTAGGCGGAGAAGGAAATGGCAGACTGCAGAACAAAAGAGTAAATAAACAAAATATCCCGTTATAAATTCAATCTCTAGTTTTTATCACTATTAATTAATGTTTTAAATTTCATCATATTACTCATTTGTAAATGAAACATAATGGAAAAATATTTTTCTCGAAATGACGAATTTAATCTAAATTAGATCTGGTACATATTTTTTACAGATCTATGGCAGTGGTGGGCAAAATATGGATCGCGACCACCCGAAGGGTCGCAAAATTCTTGTTGATTGACACCTATGCACCCTATTCTAAAATTCTACAGACACCACTCATTTTCCTTCTAAAATAGAATATGACCTTTTTTTGTCATAAACTTTAAATTTGACAAGGTGAACATTTTACAATTTTAAAGAAGAAAACTTATTACACTCAATATGTCTGTGTCTAGTAGATATTTAAGCCAACCAACTATAGGGTTTATTTTATTTTATTATATTTTATTTTATTAAGTTTCTCATTAAGATGGGGGGGGGGGGCAGTTGAGCCAGGGACCGGCACTACCACTGTTATATAAAATTTTCTACTAGTAAAATTAATTTATATAAATAAAAATATAAAATAGCAAAATTATAAATAATATACTATATTAAGTTAGGGATGCAACAATTGCATCAATAAAATTGCCAAGTATGAACCTGAAAAGATGACACTTTCGGAAATTACAAATCTCATCTTCCCCTTTTGAGATAAGCATGAATTTTAGCACTTTTTCAGTATTTCTTTAAATATCTTTTTAATCAGAATCAAGTAAACATTTTGTAAATTTATTTGGGTTTTAAAATGACGGTATTTTAAGTTAAAATCATGAAAATATCTTCCAATTCCACCTCATTCTCTCCTTATGAACGACAAATAATTTGATGTCCGACGTATTTTGAATGATGTAAGGTACGGAACCCTCGGTATGTCTTTCCAGCTTATAACTGACCTCCTTAGTTTAATATACTGGCAGCCATTATTTTTCTAGTGTAATTTTAATTCGATTTTATTTAATTTTAATATATTATGCAGATCATCTTATTAAAACTAGTGTTAGTATTAATTTTCTATGGGTATTATTGTAACACAATCAAAGTCATTAATATTATTATAAATTCATTTTTAAAATATTTAATGACCACTTTGAAAATCGAAAAACAATACTTAATGGAAATGTGATTTTATATCTAATAAATACATGCTAATTTAATGGCATAGATTAATTTAGCCATCAATAGTAATCCAGAAATATTGTCAATATTAAAAACCCGAAGGGTGGGTAGGTACTTATTACTTTATGATGATTCAATGTTTTTCTAATACCTAATCCAAAATTTAATAATAATTCTGCTACATTTTAAATGTGAATTAAGATAATCACCTTATTATTACTCCATTTTAATCAGATTTAAAATAAATCAGCCAAATGAAAGTCTCGATTTGTCTTCGTAAATTTTATAGATAGATATTCTCTCATCAGACCAACAAAGCGCTTCTGATGTCTATTTTGATTTACATAATAAATTATATTTTAAAGTAGTTATAAGAATATAAAAACACTAAGATTAATAGCATTCATATTAATATTTCTATAAATGCTATTCATGAATTTTCGTGCGTTGTTTTTTTTTCTCTGCGCCTTCAGAAGCAAATTTCAATAGGCAGATTTTTATGAAAGATGTGGTTGAAGTGTGAGAGGAGTATTCTGCAAATCGTGATCATTCATAATACCTTGAAGAAATGCTATGAACCAACTGATAGGAAACGCTTAATAATAAATTGAATAGTATATTGTGACAGAGGCTTTTAGCACTTCACTACTCTTACCTATAAAAAACCGAATGAATTTGTTTTAATTATATCAATTGAAAAAAAATAAAGTTTAAGATAAATTCTCTATAAAGAGCTATCTAATCAGAAAATGAAATTACTCATATATTATTTTCTTAAAACTATCTTGTGCACTTTATTCGACGGGGATCACGAAATTCGATTGATGTTATAAATTAATGAGGAGTGCTTTAGAACTCAAAAGATTTATGTAACGAAAATGTCTTA
Source organism: Forficula auricularia (assembly GCA_024734495.1). Taxonomy (NCBI): domain Eukaryota; kingdom Metazoa; phylum Arthropoda; class Insecta; order Dermaptera; family Forficulidae; genus Forficula; species Forficula auricularia. The sequence continues at coordinate 1,600,569 of JALMQS010000137.1, forward strand.
TATATAAAGAAGAACGAAACAGCAAAGACTAGACTAGTTGATTTTGGAATACTTCTTTTTATTGTTAAACTGACGCTCTGGTGTTTGTGTGATATTTATAAGCTGTAGAATTTCGGCTAAGCCTCTGTCAGTTTCATATGTGATTGAAAGGATTTAAACTAGAGCTCTTTCTTGGTAACACACATGCTTTAAGATCGTCCTCATCAATTGCCTTAAAGATAGAGGGCCACAACTCTCAGATGCACGCAATACGACTGAAATCGGAACCCCTGTAAATATACCAACAGAACACATTGTTTTAGTCACCCATTTAAGAGCTTAGATATATTTTGCTTAACTTCTGTTATGGGATTTCAAACTGATGATATATTTCCGCCCTTTTGACCCCCCAAATTTGTTGAATAAGTATTTTTGAAAGCATCATCATAATTGAGTACACAGTCCTAAGACTGGTTTGACGCAACCACTCAGCTCTGTCCCCCGCCAGCTGTTTGACCTCTCTAAATGTCTCACCTCCAATATCCCCAATTCTTTCTTGAAAGTATATAGAAAATATTGTTATAGTATTTTTAAATCTATAAAACATGAATTCAAAAAAGACTAAATTATAATTTTACAATTAGAGATCTAACGATGGCCTGATAATTTTGATGAGAAAATCTCACCAATCATCAACAATGCTTACCTAACCAATGTAGTTTCATTCGGTTACAGTTTTCATCGTTCTTATTTGAATCTAAGTGAACAATTACTGTCTCTACTATGAATGTCTTAAACGCACTAGAGTGCGCTTCTGTTTCTGTAATGCTCTAGGTTAAGACACTAATGACTCTTTTTACTTCAATAGTTATTAAATGTCTCACCTCTCTGGTATCAAGGCCATTAATAATTGCCGATGTATAAAAATCTGATAACAAATTTTGAAAATAAATTTGTCCTGAACATATGCGCAGGTCTCTAACCTAATTAACTATTGTACGAGTGAAGAGGGAGGATTATCAACTACCATCTTTTCACAATTGTTTCTGGTCATTCATCCATCTGGCTATTCAGAGGTAGTAATCAGCTGGAGAGCTGAAGGCTGCTTAATGAGGCTCCTTGTACCGAACACGCTGGGTACCTTGGGTACCATCGTCTAGTAATTAACATTCGTTTTGGGCGCGTGCAGGTCAAGGTCACTTCTTGGAGAATACGTTACGCTATTATATGGCCATCATTGCATCACCTAGCATCAACGCAGGACATAAAACAGCCCATATAAGGAAACAAACATCTTGAGCGGGACACACTCATACTAACCGATCATAAACCGGGAAAACAGAATCGAAAATAAAAGAAGGATCGAAGACAAAAATTGGAATCCAAAACGTTTCTCTCTCACTCTCGTCAGGAGAAACGGGAAGTCTGATCTTATTCATTTTCTTTTTTATAGCCGTTTTTAAGTTCTCACATTTATCTGTCGGTTCTTTTATGATGGCTCATTAATTTAATATTTATTTTTCTCTATATCTTTTACAAATGCATCAGATGAATTTTATTAGCTGATATCTATAACTGTAAGTAATGTAAATGTTACTGAGCAATTCTTATTTTAAATATGATTCAGATAGGATCAGAGGTGGAACGCATTCCCATTCACTGGCCATCCGAGTCAGAGAAACTGTCGGTTTTGAAATGAAAACTCGAAAATAAGAATTCGTTAGAAAATTCCATTTCATAAATAATCATTGTAAATACGAATATAAACGAAAAATATAAAATTTAAATAATTTATTCATTTTTCGCTAAGAAAAACTAATAAAATAAGGGCGACGAATTCAAATTCCAAAGAATAAATAAAAATATTTAGATAATAGGAAATTTTTACAGTTTTGACAACAGAGTGCAAATTAAATTTATTGCTTTTTTTCAGACTATTAAGTTTGAATAGATCTTGTAATTTCGATGGGAATAAGAAGGGATTGGGTAGAAGGCTTAAGAGTTTTTGTGAATTTTGAAGGATTGAAAATTCGGAAATATGGAGACAGAGTTAATTTAAGTCTCTAGAAGTGATAGGCTAAAATATTTTCTAGAAATAGTTGATTTAATTTGTTTCTACTTTGACTACGATGGGATTTTGGGGGTTTGCGTGTGATTGATGTATTTGCAAGGGTTAGTGATTTTATCACAGATTTTTTATCAAATGTAAGATGTCCACTTTTATTTATTTTTATTTATTATTGACCTCTGGCATGAATCCATTTGGCCAGTTTCTTTTTTTTTAAATAGTTTCAATATTTATATGTTTATATTGTATCTACATAATATGCAACTACAATTATTATTTAAAGTTTAAAATTTTTAATAAATGTCATATAAATAGTTTGGATACTATTAATAGTTTTATAATTAGCTCTTGTATCTTGGATTCATGACAGCCCATCTTAGAAATTTTTTTATTTAAGATCTCTTGTTAAATAAAAATAATGACATTTTAAAATAAATAGTTTTATTTCAAATGAAGATTTCGTGAATATTCAGATCTAAGAACATTATTCATTCAGTGGATAATAATTAAGTATACTTACCTTTAGAAGCATAAAAGATAAATTTTGAAAATAGAATGATCAGCATTTAAATAGATTTTTTCTTCTTTCTTTTCTAGGCTAAAAAAGCCATTTTTATTTTATAGGTTGAGTAACCTTTTAGCATTCCTACAATATATATGATAATTATATATATACGGTATAATATATAAATGAGCAACAATAAATTGTTGTATAATTAATATTTCTTTGAAAATTGTTCATACTTTAAGTAGTAACTTAGGTATTTATTAGAATCTCAATTTATATTAATGATAAAATGTTCAAATTAACTAATTCTATTATTTTTTGTTTTTACAATAATTTAGAATTTATTTTCAATCTCTGCAACGAGATTTCAACATAAAAATTCTAATTTATTTACTTTATATTTATTTAAAGTGATATTAGAGAACTTTCTTTCTTAATCAATAAAATAGAATACCTACAAATTAAATAAAGAAATTCGGAACATGAAAAAAATAGTAAAAATATACATAATAAAAAATTTCAGATTTTTATCAGAGATTAATGTGAAAGGAAACATGGAATTTGCATATACTCTGCAAAAAAATATAGAATTGAAAAAACAACTAAGTATCGCTTCGATATTTGCAGTTGGCGAAAGAGAGAGGAGAGGCCGTGTCAAGAAACATCGATAGTTAATAACTGTCAGTCGTTGGAAGAATGGAAAGCTCCTCGTGGCACCTATCTATTTGGGCATATGGACTAACTAGTCAAAATTGGATGGCGAACAAAAGCAGGAAAAGTTAAGATGCGCAATTCATCCTGCAATTTGCAAATCCTTCTCCCAATCAGAGGCTCTTTCCTCGCCCCGACGACCCATCATTCACCCCAGGCGAAAGTTTCCAAGAGGGCGGATCCATTCAACATCAATAGATTGAATTTAGTCTAAGAATTTCCATCTCATTTTTTCGATAAAGATAAAAAGGTTAAAAGATATTTAATGTTTTTTTTTTTTTTTTTTGTGATCTGAAACGGAAAATACATTGAATTTTTAATTCTATACTAATTGAAAGATCGGACCCTATGAAGCCACGCATTATCTTCTATTTTATTACGCACTAATTTTTCTTCCGCGTGAAGTGAATCGCGGTTCATTTCTATTGCCGAGAAAGGCCGAATTCAGCCTACGTCTGCTGACCAGATCTCTCAGTTATTTTACAAGTATGTTTTTTTACTGTTTTTTGGGCCGGTCATGACAATGGAAGAAATTTTTTTAAAAAATGATGAAAAATAATTTTGACGACACCGAAAGAAGAAAAATTTTAGTTCAAAAGATTTTGTTTTGCCAAGAGTAGAATTTGTTGATTCATAAAAAGAAATCAATGAGGTTATCTCCTTCTTGATGCAATAAACATGTAGCCAAATATAAATTATAATATAAAAATAATGTATTTGTTTGAAACTACCTATAATTTCGAATGTTTGACACTCATCATCAGTCTCCTTAGTGAGAAATATTTTATCTGTTATTTCTCATGGGTTCAATTACTCCATTGGGTATAGAAAAATTCGAAATGTCTTATAAAGAGCGGCCGTATAGCAAGGTATGGGTGTATTTATATTTGGTATATATATGTCTATGTATGCATGTGTTTATTTGTATCATGCAGATGACAACCTCATTGATTTCTTTTTATGAAATTTTTTTTGATTAAAAATGGAAAAATAAAAATGCCAATGAAGAAAACAATTTACACGATTACTAAAAAATAATTAAATAAATAAAATACCAATAATGACTCAAAGGAAATTTCGATAAAGAAATAAGGAATGTTTTAGACTTTTAGAGCAACGAAATAAAAGACTAATTTTAGAAAAAATGTTTATTAAATTCATTGAAATATGTCGAAAATAAATTTAAACTAATATTGATATCTTAAAAACAGTGAAAAAACATCTTCCAGAGCCGAAAAAAAATGTTTTTCGGTAAATTTTTTTATTGTTAACATAACATACCTACAGCAGTGTAGTTTTGGGAAAAAATCCACATTTCGCTCATTGAGGTTATCTCAAAAAAAGTTGGGTAGTTGATAATGTAAAATTCTTTCAAGATGAATGATTAAGGAAGCTTCAGAATCAATACCGCTCTCATCATATTTATCAGTAATAATAAATCGCAAAAAAAGTCATAAAATATTTTTTTTGCACACTGGAATCAAGAGATAAACAGCCCATTTAATTAATAAATAACTAAAAGAAATTTGATATTCATCTTGAAAAGCATTTCTGTCTTAACTATCATAAACGTAGATATTGCTTCTCGAATAGAGATGGAATACTATGCCCATAAATAAAAAACAGAGCACTTAAATATCAGAGATTAAGTTCTTTCGATCTTAGGTGAGAGATTTGAAACTTGATTCTCCACTTCTCGAATATTACCTTCGATTACATCAGTTTTAAAAACATTTATGTCAAATATGTATTATAATACAATAAATAATAATAATAATATTATTAGGCCAATTATACCTATTTTAAGGTATTCACCCCAAATCATTCATAGATCCGATTAATCCATAATTATCATTTATATCTTTAAATTCTAATGTAATTTGAACACTATTTTTTAAACAATAATAAATCATGATATATTTTTTTTTTATTTTTTCATAAAATTTTAAAATGATTTTAAATAAAAATATATGTATGTTGAAATGAGAACAGAGAGATTCACTGATAGCCGCATTTTCAAAAACTATATATTTTTATTTTAGTGATTTTACTTTACCATACAGGGTATGGTCAAGTATTGTAATCGTGCATGAAAATTGTGGTTTTTTCCCCTCTTTTTTTCGAAATATCTCAAAAACGGCTGAAACTATTTCGATTAAAAAAATTGAGCGAAATCATGGCATTTCGCTCTACAAAAAAGCTCTAATAAGTGAACATCGAAAAAATTATATTTTTCGAGATAATAATTGTTTTGTCAAAATGTCTGTTAGTCTGTTAGTTAGTTAGTTAGTTAGTTAGTTAGTTATTTAGTTAGTTAGTTAGTTAGTTAGTTAGTCTGTGCGTTACCAATTTTTTGTGGACGAGCTAGTGCAAAAACTAGTTTGAATATCGAAACCAAATTTCACACGTAGTTTTGGTCCATTGAGATTAAGAGCTGATTAGATTTTGGTTCATATCGACTCAAAATTAGGGGTGTGGAAGGGGGGTTAAAAATTAAAAATCTAGGTCGTTTGAGCAAACTCAACCGAATTTTTGTATAGATAATCAGTGGACCCCCAAATGGGGGGGGGGGGGGGTGGAGGGTCAAAAAATGAAAATCTTGGCCATTTACCAAACTCAACCAAATTTTGTATACATAATCAGTGTGTCCCTAGGAGTCTAAAAATGCAAAAACTAACCCCCTTCCCCTACATGATTATAAATAATTTTATTAAATATTAATGTAAGTAAGGGGCCAGGTTGTATGGTAAAGTCAAGTGGATGGCCACATCAGAACACGTCAGCTTATTTGTTATTGGTTTAATTGCTAAAAACATGTTAAAATCTATTTTATTATAAAAGTTTATGTGGTCACCTACATGACCCGAGGGGTGAACCGCGATTGGAATTAGGTGTACATCATCTTTGGAATTATTTGAGAATTCATTAGATAATCTATTGTTATCTATTGTCTTCTACTTGGAAATGAAAGTGGAAGTGGAAGTAGGTGTACACGATTTTAGGTCGCGGCTCACCCCTCGACTTTACAATACAGCTGACCCCTCTCCTAAACATATTTAATATTTAATAAAATAGTTTATAATCATTTACGAAAGAACCCTCCCTCACTCTGAATTTTGGACCCATTAGCAATTTATGATATCTCCTTATAAAATAAGAATCTTTTAATTTAAATTTCAGCTTTCTTCGATTTTTGTTTGGAAATTTTAATATTTTAAACTAATTTGAACCGCCCCCCTCCACTTCTTTTGGGTCAATATCAATTTCACATAGTCCTTTTCATGGGGTTATAGGGTGCATATGCAAAATTTCGTACACATCGATCAAAGGATCAAGGACTTAATTGATAGTTCTATTTTTTTAACCCGTCCCCTCCACAATTTTAGGCCCCGAAAAAAATAATGTTTCTCTATTTTTCTATTATAGGTCTCTTTTATAATAAATTCCATTTTTCTTGTTTGTTTGTTCGTTTTAGTTTGAGAATTTTCTAATTTTAATTTTTTAAGAGCCCACCCCAAATTTTTGTTTCGATTTCAACCAAAATCTAACAAGCTCTTAATCTCAATTTAAAGAATCTACGTTTGAAATTTTGATTTGATATTCACATTTGTTTTTTAACTAGAGCGTAGACAAAATTTGGTAACGTACTAACGTACTAACAGACATTTTGATAAAATAATTAATTTCTCGCAAAATATAATTTTTTCATTGTCACTCATTAGAGCTTTTATTTTCGTTTTGTCAAATAGTTTCAGCCGTTTTTGAGATATTTAGATAAAACGAAGCAAAAAACAATTTTTTTATGCACGATTACAATACTTGAGCCTACCCTGTATGGTAAAGTAAAAAAAAAACAGAAATTAATTTAGCTATCTGAAATTTTAATTATTTTCCTAAACAGATGATATGGCTTATCTCTAGACTTGCCATAGTATAACAATTTCGAGAGTTTATTCGAAATAAAAAATTGAACAACTTCTATATGATTTCACAATGAGAGAATTATATTCAGCAATTAGTCTTTTTTTTAAGTGGTTAACAAAGAAAACAATTAAGAACTAATGATTTTTTAATTACTCTTAACTGATCTAAACTATTAATATATATCACTAGTTTGAACTCAGGCTAAAAATTACTCTCCTCCCAGGTGGCCTTAGTATTAAATCACACATACAAATAAATATTTGCTCATTGTGCTTTAAAATGACTGAAACGAGGAGAAAAAATGTTTTTCAACTATGATTATTTTCTCTTTATGTGTCTGAATTCCGATACCCACGATAGCCCAAGAACGGAAAGTCAATAAGTTCGTTTGCATCAATACAGAGGACTGATTAGATTTTGGAATATATGGTTCAAAAGGCAGAAAATAATATTTTTTATATTATTCTATTGGGATTTTAAGAGGATGTTATAGTATAGCCATAAATGAACAGTTTATATTTGACTTTATTAATAATTGCTAGGGCAGCTCTAGTGAACCGAATCTTTAAAAAGTTTTCACTTTTTTATTATTTAATGTGCGGATGAGCGATTCTTTCATTAGAACCTGATCGATGAAAATAAATTCAAAGGGCGCAGATAGAACGATCTCTCTTTTTTTAAAATTAAGATGTATTGCCAGGATGCCTGAAACAGGCCTGGACTTGTAAGTGGATGCCCCTTACAAGAATAGACCTGTTTCAAACTATTTGAGATTAATTTCTTAATTTCTATTATTCTAGGAATGGCCTTTTGAACTCGGATCAAAATGATACTTGTTATATATAGAGAGAATATTCAATTGGACTTGATTAAAATTTAGAGAAAAATGTACAAACGAAATTACTTGTTGCCGCTCTAACTAGCAAGCGTACGAGTCTTGAAAATGTTTATACTTTTTCTCTATTTCTTTGAATTTTTAATCGCATCAAGAAATTCACTAAAATCTAATTCACACCGAGGCAGCACTTAATAATTTTTTCCGAAAAACCGGGACAAAATGACAAACTGACCCGAACAGCTGAACCATACGTATAGCTTCAAACCAGGACAGTCCCGGTCAAACCGATGAGTATGGTAAGTTTATTTTTCTCTCAATATTTTTGATCAAGTGTTCTCATAAACATTACTTAATGTAATATTTTAAGTTTGTAAATAAAAATTTTTGTTCAAAAAAATAAATAAATAAACCGATAATAGCTAAGTTTAATAACAATCTGTCCTGACAAGAATAGAGCAGAGATCTTAAATAGATATCTAATAGATTATTAGGTAAAATTGCAAGGTGGGTTTCACATAAAATTTTACCTAATTTTTTATTATTAAAAAATGTTTCGCCTTGAACCAACACCTATTTCCTTAAAAGTTATTTAATAGATTGCCCATTTAAGGGTTGGGGGATGGAGGCCAAGCTAATTTTACACCTGGTTCTTGAGGGATTTTTGTGAATTAGAATAATCAAAACAAATTTTATTTAAAAATAATTTAAAAAAATATTTTGTCTCTGTTCCCAAATTTAAAATCAGAAAAAAATGATGATGTCTTTTTGCAACCAGTATTAAGTAAAACTGAATCATAATCATTAAGTACACAGGCCTAAGACTGGTTTGACCTAACCATCTTCCTCCAATCGGCTGTCTCATACTAACTCTAAAATTGAATTAAAAGTTAAAAATATTAAATTAATATTTGTAATTTTAAATTCAGTTAAAAATTTCGATTATTATTTGCAGCTATGAATAAATAAAATTGAAATACGAGTAAAAGCTATTTTTTTGCCAACCTATCGACCAGCTCGAATCGTTTTCAAAAAAAATAATTAGGTTTAATTAATCCTGGCTTCAAATAGAAACCAACCCTTTTACCTTAATTTAAAATTAAAAATAATATTCCGCTTTTAACTAATGTAAAAAAAATTGGTCTGGCAGGTATTAATAATAAAAAGTAGAAATTTCTTGCACTCAAGAAAACTCCAGCAACGACGAATATGTAAACGAACAGAACTCTAAAAAGCGTTCTACGATCATCTTTTTGGAAATGAATGATGGTGTCCTATGAATATTTTATTTGTTAATTGTATTAGATTATTTCTATTACTATTGAACATTTCTCGTTAACTAAATCGACTATTTCATTTTATGTGTTCAAACAAAAAACTAATAAAAGCCATTTAATGATATCTATGAATAATTTATTCCCAGCACAGGTATATATCGTATATTTCTACAGGTGAATAGAAAATATCGTGCGTGTCTTTGAGCACCAATCGGAATTTTTAACAAGATCTTAAATAAGGAACCTTCAGGAGAAGAGGGGCTCATCGGACTCAATGGATGGGAGGTTAATAGAACACCCTGGCCACGAAGTCATCACTCGTCCACAAGTTTCACCGCCGCCATCACCATCACTGCTTCATCACACCACTCTAGGCCAGCGTTTACATATGCATTACAGATGCAAGTCGTGCATAGAGAAGTAGGCGATTTTTTCTAAATCGTTTCCATCATCTCATTGGTATTAATTGTACTTTTTTGATTAAGAACTTGAAATATTGATATTCAAAATATTTTATTATAATGTTAAAATGTTAAAATAATGTTATTTATGTTTCTAGGATTATTATTAATATTGTTAAATCAATTTGAACAGCGAAAGTTAAATAATGTAATCAATAATTTCTTATGTTAATTCTACATACACCACAAACATAGCCTTCTTATAATGGACGGCTTTCGAAATTCCTTTGGGCAAAACACTTGGCGATACGCAAACTTTTTTTCGTTTGATGTTTTTGAAGAGAAGCCAAGATTCATCCACAGTGACAAGATTCTTCAAAAATGGGGTTTGTTGGTTTCGTTGCAGCAAATCGGTAAAAATTCGAACGCGATCAGCCTTGTTGTTGGAGAGTTCGTGGGGGACCCATCCAGCCAATTTCCATACCTTGCCAAGCTTTTTGAGGCGTCGAATGATCGTTGATTGGTCGACATTGAAGTCTGCAGCCAGCATTCGTGTTGTAAGGCTTTCATCCTCTTTCACGGCTGTCAGAAGTGCCTGATCATCAAAATCCGATGGCCGACGTCTTCCTTCTTTATCCTCCAAACTAGTGTTACCTGATTTGAAACGGGCAAACCACTTCCGTACTGCACTATCAGTAATTGTTCCTTCGCCAAAAAGTTCGCTGAGATCGCGAAATGACTGTGCTGCCTTCCATCCTTTCTCGTAGTGGTAGAGCATAAAAAATAAACAAAACGCCATTTTAGGCTAAAAAAACGCGCCAATACAAACGTTCCATAATTATGCATCAACCTAATAATTACTCGGTACACCCAGGATGCAAACGAACGCTTGCCTGTCGGGCGATCCTAGTTTTGAATTCAATCGACTTTTTCATTTATTTATTTTTTTATTAAAATTAACCAATTAAAAGTTTGATTAAATGGTTAAACCCAGAAGCCAAATGCTGAGATTATTAATTAAATCGAAGAATAATTTTTGATAGTTTATTAAATTTAATCTTATTAGTAGGACAGCTTTAACTTTTTTTTATTAGGTGACCAGAGGCCATTCTCTTTAAATTACATAAAAAAATTATAAAATCACTTTACAATAAAACTCAAAAAACAAAAAGGAATTACAAAATACAATTACAAAACAACTTTAACTTGTAACTCAAAAGCTGGCTCCTTCCATTACAATTTTTAAAATTTGCGAAAAGAGTACAGAGACTTGGAAAAAGTTTTCACTTTTTTCTCCATTTAAATAATTTAATCAATACAAATGTTTAATAAATTTTTCCGTTGAAAAATTCTTTAAAATGAGTCAGGAGTATGGTCAAGTATTGTAATCGTCCATGATAAAAGCGTTTTTATAATGTAAAATGACCAATAAAATTGACATATTATATAAATTATTTCTATTGCTTGGCTCTAAAATATGCTAACCATCCATTTGTGGTCTATACATTGTTTATGCGATAAGCTGATGAGGCGGTAAACTTCTGGCGGTAAATTGCTTGCGATAAATTACTGTCAATAACTTTCTTAACGTACTTTAAAATATCACTTGAAAGGAAAAACTACTGGACACAATACGCATGAGAATAAATTTTTTCATACGATTTTAAATATCTTTAATATTAAAATTCTTCTATTGCATTAAGTGCTCTAACGAATTTGTTTTGCATAAGAGACTTTTAACAAATAAATATGGTATTATATTCTGTACACCCATGTTTACATTTTCGCTATAATTATTTGGTGTTTAAATTTACAAGTCTAATGATACTTGAACGCGTGTAAAGATACGACTTAGCTGGATTAATGTTGAAGAAATATAAATATTTAGAAAATGTTGAAACATTCGACTGCACATTAAACTCGAGAATGAATCAATGAAAGGTATTTTTGGAATAATAATATTTGTTTAATATTACTATCATTTCGAAAGAGATTAAAATGTTAATCAAATAAAAAAATTATACACAATACTAGGGCCGCCCGGAAGGAAGGCTTTGCAAGTAAAGGATAAAAATTTCAAATGAAATGAAATGTTGATTTTGGGCACGCCTGTTAGCCTTTTTTTATTTTAATATGTATTCTGTTATTTTTCTGAATCACATTTAAAACCCCAGATTTCTTTAAATTTTAATAAAAGATTTGCAGATTCAGCTGTAAAAAACTACCGACTCTAATCTGTTAAAATCTAATCACACGATAGATAATTTTTTATTATCGTTGCATTCAATTTGGAAATTTTGAAATGTAAATTTCTGATATTAGCAGTGGCGGATCAAGTCAAGTGGGGGCCCTAACTGGTAAAATTATGGGACCCTCAAAATCACTTAAACAAAAAAAAAATTCTGAACCATGAACAATTTATCCAATTTTTGGTACTTATTAACAAAACATTTATTTTTTTCAAATAATTTTTCATAAAATATATTATAAATTAGTTTAGTTGGTTTGTTGAAACTTACGCTAATCGGCCTTTTTTGGGGCTTTCGATGTTGCAAGCTTACGGGGCCCCCCGCGGTCGCTCATTCCGCTCTCTGTATAATCCGCCACTGGATATTAGAATAATATATATATGTAATATATTTATCAATTTGATTGAATTAAAATGAATTTAAAGATTGAGAAATTATGAGAATAATAAATCTCAATGATGCTTTTTCACACTGAATTTTAATTCAATAAAACTACTAATGCAAATAACCTGAAATGCTGCTACTTGAGGTGAGGATCTGAATTGCTAATCATCTGCCGGTTGATTGCTGTTTCTCTTAAGAAACAGAGAAAAGATTTCCGCCGTTTTCTCGAGATGCGCGAGGTCATCGTCAGAAGTTGTCAATGGCATTTGCATAG